>BRXY01000371.1:0-50294 GCA_030267945.1 Triparma strigata | reverse complement strand
ATTTTGAATTAAGTGATAGAATAAATTTTTTAAACTTAATTTGATGGAGTATTTACTACTATATTTGATATTATGCGTGCTTTCAAACATCAATTATAGCTAAACATGAAAATTAAATATAAATTAAAATATAAATTATATTTTAGATTTATAAATGTTGTCCTTATTTCAATTATAAGAACAATATTTCATATATTAAGATCCTTTAGAGAACAAATACAAATAATTTGATTTATATATTGCATCTTAGTACTCATTCAGTTTTGGAAGTTTGAAGAACGTGTTGATTTTTTTATTAAATTCGAACGCTTTGTCGTATCTCTCGGCCTTAGGGTCTGCCTTGGCCTTTAAGCTTATCGCCTGCCATGTTTGGGCCCCTCGTAACCCCGTATAGCGGCGAATAATCCCTTGTCGTATCGAAATCTTACGTTGTGCCTCAACTGTATCTGCAAAGACTTTTCTCTCAGACTCATCGTTATCTGTTCACTGCTTCACAAGAAACACAGCGACTCGGACCTTCCTACTTTCTCCAAGCTACTCAGCGTCATCACCGCCTGGCGACCGTGTGATATGGGCTGACTCTCCTCCAGGACAAGAACAATTGTACATCCTCTGCTTTTTTGAAAAGAAGGAAATTGAAGTGTCAAGAGGCGACGGTCGCCACTGCCAAGACGTCCCTGGAAAGCGTCATCGCTACCTAAACGATCCTAACGCTTTGCTCTTCGCACCCTTTAGGTGCGAGAACGATTCGACTCGCATATTGTTTGGCTCAACTTTATGCTGCGATGACTTCTCATCAAGCATTCACCTTGGCAACACAGTACTGTTTTGCAAGGGAGCGGGCATGCAGCAGCGAGCGCACCTCCATCTCCCGAGTCTCGAAGTATTGTTTATGTTGGCTGTCGTCTACACGGGCATTCGGGTGGCGAACATTTTCGACCGGTGTCATGTGAAAAAGTAGAATTCACATTTCTGATGGGTTAAGACTGCATTAGGATACCAGCAGGGTGATGGTCTAAGCGTGCGGACTGGGACGACTTGGATCGACAGCATATAGTCCAGATCTACCGCCATCTTGACACGGATACGCGAATGTCCTGATCGTAGCTTGAAGATGGTGCTTCTTCGGGAGCATGCTATGCTCAACGCCACCATGCTCACGATATCAAAATACAAACTTGTCCTGACTCACGACAGGACACGCGTCGAAGAAGTGCTTAAAGAGAATCACCTCCTCCGCACCGCAATCCTTCTCATTTGAGTTTATGGATGATAGCCATTTTCCGTCAAGCTCAGCACGCTCATCAAAACGTTCTGGGAGTTCAAATCCTCCTTAGGTTTCTTGAGTTTCTTGTTGGCCCCCGAGATGCGTGGCTTGTTGAACTAGCTCTCTTTCCATCTTTCCACTCATGGCACCTGGTATTTCGCTGAAGTCGTAGTCCTGAAGTGTTTCAAATCGGAAAAGTAGTCAACCTCTTTTTCGACGTACTTCGCCTAGGATGAATACAAGCTATAGTTTCCGACATCGAACGCGTTCTAGAGACTGCCCATGCGCCTCGTCGTACTAAACTAGCACACTTATATGCCTTTATTGACGGGCGCCGATCTTCATCTCAGGTCTTCCACTGTAGGACAACCCTTGAAGCCTTACTGCACCCTCCTCCAAGCTTTCCTCCAGGTCATTGTCCGCGCCCCGAAGGCGACAGAACACTATACGCGACGATGCACTCGACGATGAATAATGCGCTTACATTCCTTCGCAGCAAAACCAGCCCTTGTGAAGGGAGCCTCATCGACTAACCCTTGGAAAAGTTCTAATTGCGATTGAAGCCAGAGAACATGAAGTACATCGATTCCCCAAAGGGAGTAATTTCGAGTTCGATAGTCTTTGAAGCGAATCGATGAGCGTAACTCAACTATCGCAAGCTCTCCCGACAAACGCACCGTCAACTTGACCCACACTCGTATGCTGGGGCACCGGGGCTTTCCCCACGTCCTCACTGGCATGTCCTCGTATTTGTCGGTTATGACGCCCGGGCGATGGTAAGTATAGATAGGACACGGTTCGAAACTTTAGTCCTCAATCTGGTTGGACGCGCGCAACGGAAACTATGGCATGAAGGCTGCACCTTCTTTCATGCCTCTTCTCATCGGTCCACAAAACACCTTCATCGAGCGTAAAACTTACGGTCAAACACGAAATACAACACAAATGTAGCAAATAGTTGAAGAAGAAGGACGCACGCGCTTTAAAACTGCGTATAATGTTGTAGAGCAAAGCATTGCGCCCTGTTTCCTCAGCCCGACGAGTATGCCACATATCCACCATACAGCATTACTCACGTTGTTATTTACGACAAAGATGATAAAGGACTTGATGAGGTGCTATTTTTCAAGCTCCTTCGGATAGATTACCGTAAACGTTAACATCTTAGACACCAGAAGCTAGTTTTGGTCCAATATCAACAATCGTGCGATAGTGATGAATCTCACTCAACACTTTGTCTACGACCTCCTCCTCTTCGTTTCGTTTCGTTTCGTTCTTTTCTTTCGTTCCACAGATTCATACACACAAATAATTTAGTTAATCATCAAATCAATCTTCCACCTTATCGTCACGATACCGCTCACTAATGATTACTGGTATCCGTTTTGAGGCAGCTCTGAGAATTACCATCTCTCCCTACTCTTTTCGATCTCTGCAGGACAATCGATCGAGCCCTCATGTCTCCACCTTTAAATTAACATAAAACCATCGCTAAAAGATAATTTTAACTTTATTTCACTAATTTTAGATCGACAGAGCACAAAAATGTCCGTAATGTTGTTATAACGTTGATAAAATATGAATATTTTACAACATTTATATGGCTCCAGAGGGAGTTCGATCGATTAGCTTTGAGAGTATTATTTACATTTTAAACGATCATATTAGACGATTCGAGACAAAATTGTGAGCCTCAGAAATGACAAGAGACACGACACGTCAAAGGAAATGATTATAATCTACGTATTGGATGAAATAATATCCCTTTAACTTTATTGTCCTGGTAAAGTAGCTTCACCATTCATTTATGCCCTTATTTGCGTTTAATTCTGACAATATCCGCATTACACATTTTTTAAAGGGCGTAATTACTTGTTATCTACACAATCGAATAATTTGTTTCCCCAAAGCGTCGTAAATAGTTGTAAATTTGAACAAAATGCTTCATCTCTACGTCGAGTGATCCCCTCTTTTTATAAGCCAATTGATACTTTAATTGATCGTATTATGTTACTATAAGGTACGCGGAGGCACAACATTTAAAATATAACCCGATAAAAGTATCACATACCTACACCAACCACTCGGATTATTCCTTAATTTACTCACAACCTCTGTCCCCCCCAGCCTACCGAACTCTTCTCCTCCGTCTCCTCCACTTTCTCACTCATTACAACGCAATATCTACGATAAATAAGCTAAAGCGTAGCTATACGATATGAAATGAGCAAATATACCGGCCACAGTGCCTTTCCTGTCACTGGTGTACATAATGTGTGTGAAGGTGGCTCAGTCTTTTGAGGTGAGGCTCCATGGACTTGGCAACCTTCGTCTCGCAATAACTGTTCAACGTTGTATCGATGGTTCATGGTCAACATATTAATGTAAATGGACCTGAATATCGCTTTTATTTCACTTTTGTCGACATTTACTGACCCTTCAAACTCTCTGCACCTCTCCCCTTCTGGAAAAGAAACTTTGGACCTTTCCTCTCCAGACCGAAAAATTTCGAAGTTCCTTGGAATACGAGACCGAAAAACTTGCTCGCTTGGTCTATACAAAGAGATTGAAGGCCGAGGCGAGACATTCCGAAGCTGGATAAAAAATGAAGTAAGCTCAAGTGAAGGCCTAGACCGTTGCTGCGGAACCACGGGTAGGTAAGCGGGAGCAAGCGAAATGAAAAAAATCAGGTTCACGTCGGGGTAAAACTAAAGAAAGACCAACTTTAGACGTGCAAAACCTTAGAAAGATCGATCTTATGTCTGAAGCGAGGATTCTAAAAGCAAAACTTTCTCCAGAAATCTAGAAATGAGTTGACTCAAGCTTTTTTTGACCGAGAGGGAAAAGCTCGAGCTCGAAACGAATACTACGGAAAGTAGCCGTTCAAGGTCCTTAATAGGACTTCGACTCACGTTCACGCGATGCGCGCTAGAATCTCGTTCTGTAACAAGATGCTATTAGGCAACGTTGGTTCTACAGCACGTACCTAGAGACTGCACAGCTGCCGGGGATCTGATATTCCTGTAACGAGGGTTCGAAACGATGTTTGAGGAGATGGAGTCTTTCTTGCTAGATCGCAAGCTAGCTAGCCTTTCCCAAACGTCGCTGTATCTAACTTTGAATCGACTCGAAGTTTAGACGCAAGCTTGTCACAGGTGTCTTCTGGAAGTGATACTGCGGTGGATATCAATGTGATCTATTAAGTTACCTCGACTTTTTCAACGTCATCACTCGATTCTAAATCCGTCAGAACAACCAATTTCTGAAGCAATCTTCACGCGAGACGAAGTCAAGTGGGTGTTTTGGGGTGAGCCGAAGCGACTCCAGCCTTCTCACTTACTATTTTGTTCGAAAAAAAAGAGGGGCCGACCTCCTCCCTGCGCCTCATGTCTGCGTCGCTTATTCTACCCACACAATGTCTTACCGCGTAGCATTCATCGCCGCACAATCCTTAACGCCGGGCACTGTCGGATACTGCTGAACGGCGGCAAGAATATTGCTCAAATCTCAAAAGCTCATAAATTGGTTGTTACAAATTGGAGCTACAAGCCAGTCGTAAATGACGTAAGAGGCAATCTTATTCAAGAACACGCGTTTAACGTTGCAAAATAAAACCTTAATATGTCCCGCGAATGATTTGAAGGTCAGAAACGTATCAATAGCTGACGTGAATCAGGTGTAAATCCGAAAAAAGAGAGAAACAGCAGTATACACTTTTGTTCACGTTACTGATTTTTTAATCTACGATCACGCGTTTTTTCAAAACTTTGATCTACTCAAATTTACGTTTTTAAATTGCCAAGGAAACTCTGGCCGTCCCCCCTGTTGATTTCCCATACCTAGAGTCATATCTTATTTCATGAATATAGCGATGAAACGCGTACGATTTTGTGATTATTAGGCAACCAATCACTCATATTAATTCTTGCACCGCCTAGCAGCAACAATCATAACGCGCGGGTGCTCTCTTATTCATGTTTTGCTTCAAAATGTTGTTCTGAAAGTGCTAGCATTTCTCACCCACCCAGCCTTAGATTCCTGAAAATTCATTACGTTATACGAGCTAGATAACTCTTTTAAGCAGTAAGTGATACCCTAGTAGGACCAGAATACAACCTACTTCTAAAATAGCGACTCTAAACAAGAATGAATTTCGCAGAAAAGTATCTTCACATTTCCCGCTACAACTCTTGAGAAATCACACCAACAGATGTGGTCCCCTGTCCTGAAGGCCTTCAGAATCCAGTCCATCACAACTTCAATCGCTCGACACAGGCATAACAACTACACTTATGCGTACTTTCGCTATTCTGTTCCAGGTGGTGCGTTTCTCCTCCATCCCTGCCAGTCCTGCCACCGCCTTTCGCGCCCTTCGCACGCTAACACAGCAGCCAATCTCAAATAAAATACCCCAACCCCCAACAAACACGGCCACTCTCCTAACACCCCCAACTCTCCACACAGGCGCTCACGCTAAGCTTGCCCACCACCCTCGCCCTCGCCATCGCTGCCAGCAACTCCACTTCCAAATGTCTTCCTTCTGACGAAACCTGCTTCCCACCCAAATCCTCCTTCGATGAACTCTCCGATTCCCTCCCCACCGCCGACGTGATATACCCCTCCTTGTCACGCTATAAGTCTTGGAGCGACGCCACTGCCCTCCACAACCAGAGGCTCGAAAAATCTGAACATACGCCTTACTGCGCGGTGAGGGCTAGATCCTCCTCGGATGTGATGCTAGTGGTGAAGTTCTGCGCGGAGAACAACTTGCTCCTTTCGATTAAGTCAACGGGGCACTGCTACTCTGGGAACTGCGTGCAGCAGGACTCCGTCCTTCTGGACCTCTCTCTGATGAACGACATCTCCTACTCCTCCTCCGATTCATCCATCACGCTGCAGCCAGGCTCGAACTTTGACGCCCTTTATGCTCTGAATGAAGAGACCCAAACGCAATCTGTCGGCGGAATGTGTGGGACTGTCGGCCCAGTTGGTTTCTCCTTGGGTGGCGGACACGGTCCGCTAATCCGATCCTACGGCCTTGGGACCGACCAGATTATCTCTGTCGACCTCGTCACTGCCGCTGGTGAACTGGTTACCGTGACCAAGGCCAGCGATCCGGACCTCTTCTGGGCCCTCCAGGGCGGCGGCGGCGGATCGTTTGGCGTTGTGACGTCCATCACCCTCCGCACTCACCCCGCCCCCCCAAGCCTGACGTCTTACGTCTGCAACTATCCGCTCTCCCTTGACAGCGACGACAACACCGGCGATTCTGGCGTCGCCACTGCCTCTATGTGGTGGAGCGACATCATGCCGAGGCTCCCCAACGAGTGGACGTTCTTCTCCGTGCTGTTGCCTGCCCCGATTCCCCTTGAACAGAACATTCCCGAATTTGACAAGAACACGATGCAAGGTTTACTCAGTTTGGAGGGATTGTTCAATGGCGACTTTGCCTCCGCCGAGGCCTCCCTGTCAGAGCTGGGTTTGCTAGATTTAGACAAATCAAGGCAGATGTCCTGCAAGTTCGAGAACCACACCAGCCTGAAGGCCTGGCACGAATCTCGCTGGTTCGGAAAGACCCCGGTACCAACTAGGAATTACATGTCGACGAGGTGAGAGGGAGAGAAACGCGTCTCACAAAAGTAATATCACCGAAAACTTTACGTTAACTTTGGTCCTCGCAGCTTCGCCCAGAAGAACTTCGATGGAAAGGGCCTGGCCAAGGTCGCCGTCGACGCCATTCTATCAACGGACAACGCCATGAGTTCCTTCTTCGGAATCCAGACTGGAGGCGCAGTAAGCTCCACCGACTCCACCTCCACCTCCATCTCCAGCGCCTTCAGGAACTCAGACATGCTAATGGAGATCGACGCCAACTGGATTCGCTCTGCCAACGACGACGCTCAAGAATCCTGGACTCACAACGTCGGCCGCGACGTGGCCGCTCTCGACAACATGGCCGGAGCCTACGTCAACGAGCCCGACCCCGAGTTGGAGAACTGGGAGGAAACCTTCTGGGGATCCAACTTTCAGCGCTTGCAGGAGATCAAGAGCGCCGTGGACCCTGATGCCTTCTTCGAGTGTTGGCAGTGCGTCCACGCCTAGAAATTCTGGGGAAATCGTACAACGCTACAGACAGGTACTACACATTAAACTTGAAGATCGAAGGTGATATGATTCAATCAAAATAGAACATATTAACGCGTCGCTTCATTTGTAGTCATTAAAACATCATATTTTTTTCTCTTCCTTTTCGAATTCTTCTTCAACACCGTCAACACCGTCAACACCGACAGCCTTCTTCCTCTCGGGTAGCGTATTTAAAAGAGCATCCCCCCATCCAACGTCCCTGCGCCTGCACAATATTTCAAAGACATGATTCACAGTAAGCACTTTCGTGGCTGTCATCTCAAGGTGCTCATTAATCGGCAGCCTTCCATGCTGCACATTGAGCGTCTTCGCCCTGTCAATAGCGAAATTTTTAAGCCTATTCCTGTCAACAATACCCCCGATGATGTAATTCTTACTTGCGTCAAGCTCCTCAATCACGTTGTCGCTGTCTGCGGTCAAGTAGACCGCACCCTCCTTCTTGATAGCTAGCGTGTCGTCGAAGAGCCCCCAGGCTGCGCAAGTGAGCGAAGTGAACGAGTTAGAATTTATTCTCAGTAAATAGGAAAAACCGGGTCTGATTCGCTAGAATATAGTCTCAGTAAAATTGGAAAAACTGGATCTGATTCACCGCACCTCCAGGGAACCCGTCCATCTTCTTCAACGCGTCCCTAGTCTCACACTCCTCCTCCAAACAGGCTACGTCAAGCCTGACGGGATTCTCCTGCCTCTTGTTGTAAGCGTGGCAGTGTATGATCTGCTTCGCAAGCGAAAGCCTTTCCTTGGAGACCATGTCCGCCTCGAAGCCGCAGTCGATTGTTATCTTGAACGCGGAGTCGGCCTTGAGACGCCTCTAAGGAGGGGAAGCGAAGAGTTAGAATCATGTAGTCATGTAGCGAGGTATTGCAGCTTACTCACATCCTCCTTCAAGTCTGCGATCCTGCGACGAGCGTAGCAACGCACGATTTAGAATCGTTCACCATAAATATTCCCGCTCTCATCGTTGTCGTTGCAAACCGTTCTCACCTCTTCTGACGCTGCTTCGCCGCCTCCCTCTGCCTCTCCTCCCTCATCTTCTTCTCCTCCTCAGTCTCCCCATCCTCCATCTTCTTCTGCAGCCTCTCCCTCTCCTCCCTCTTCCTTCCCCTTTCCTCCTTCTCCTTCTTCCTCTTCTCTAATTTCTGAACCTCGTACTTTGCATCTTTCACCGCCTTCTTCCACGCTTTCTTAGAAGGGTACACCACCCCGTCAGCGTCGGTGTAAGGTTTTGCGACGGGAGGAGGAATCTTTGCCTTCGCGGGAGGCCTGTGTCTGTGCGTAGGAACCTTATTATCCTGCTTATTATTATCCTTGGATGACATGAAGCCCGAAGCGCCGCCGATTGATATGATTGGTGAAGAAAAAGAATTTGTGATACTTCCGATCAACAACGAACTGTTTGAAGTGGTCCTCCTGAGCAATGCGGTGGAGAGGGAATTAATTTTAGCGTATGGCGTGCACTGTTGAAGCTGTGTGCGGTGCTTTTCTAAATTCCTTTGTGGCTTCCTCTGGAATATATAAATATCGATTTTAACCCACTATATAGTCGACGTCAACTCAATAGATTAGACACAGCTGCCAAATCTTGCAACATAAAGCCTCCAAGACCTCAAATAGGCACTCAGACGCTCTCTTTAAACTTTTATTTCCATTCGAGGCCCTACTACTCATAGTCCGACACACCAATATGTCCCATAAAAAAATCGTCCCAGCGCTCACCCTGACTCTCACCCCCATCCTCGCCGGCCTAGCCGGTGCCCTCTACTACCGCCCAACCTTCGACGTCACCGACGGCTACTGGGGCGGTCCAAAACACTTCGGTAAAGGCAAGCCCGTCACCTCCCAACAACTTCAGGACCGCAATTGGCTGCGAAACGAAACCTACAACATATCAGATCACGTCGAAGACGGTGACCCGCAGGTGTTGAAGGCTGGGAGAGCCGTTATTGTCGCTGTGATCGCGACGGTGATTGAGTTGGGAATGCAGAAGCGTTACGGGTATAATTCGTTTAATCCTGTTCCTAGTAAAGAGGTGAGACAAACGACAACAAGAACAACGACAACACGATGGTTAACAAAATCCCAAATATGCCTCTAACCGCTCGCTTAACTTAGTACGACGACCTAATGTCAAAAGCATTCAACATAAAAGACACCGAAACACTCCTAACAGTTTCCAACCACTGCTCCACCCTCGACGATCCCATCCTCTTCGGTTGCCTCATGCCAGGCCTGAAGTCCTGGAACTACGAGCACCTTCGTTGGTCGTTATGCTCTCAGGAGATATGTTTCAAGAATCCGTTCCTCGCGGCTTTTTTCGGGGGTGGGAAGGTCCTGCCTATAAAGAGAGGTGAGGCCATTCGTCACGAAGCAACGAACAAACACTCACTCCCAACAACCCCGCTACTTTGTAACTAACTCGTTCGCGTCGTGGTCGCTCGCCTTAGGAGCGGGACTCGACCAGCCTATGCTTTTGGACTTTTGCAGGAGGGCTGCTCAGGGTGGTCAGTGGATCCACCTCTTCCCCGAGGGTAAGATATTCCAGAGCGGTTCCCTTGGCGCAGAGTACTACAGGGCCCGTAGCGACGAGAGGGCTAGGGAAATAGGCAGGCTGAAGTGGGGGGCTGGAAAGGTCGTCGCGCACTGCCCTAAGAAGCTTCTTGTGGTGCCGTTTCATCACCTTGCGATGGAGGGGATAAACCCTCAGAGGGAGGACGGGGAGCTAAGGACCCACGTTCCGCAGGGCGGGAACGACGTTAGCCTTCGCGTGGGAAAGTACATAGGTTTCGATGACTTGATAGAGGAGCATGAGAGGAAGCACGGGAAACTGTGGAAGTACAAGGTCAAGCCGGAGGAGGGGGAGAGGTGGAAGTCTTCAGAGGAGGAGAAGAAGCTGTACACCAAGATTGTTTTGAGGATAGAGGGGGCGCTCAAGCTGCTAGAGGAGGAGAGCAAGAGGGACGACAGCGAGATTGTAGTTGAGGGCAGGAGGAGGTGAGCTGGAGTTTTGAGGAGCAACACATTTTAGGAGCAACAAGATCTCTAACTCTCACTACTCACTACCCGTCATCGCGGTCGCAGGTTGAGGCTCATCAAGGAGGAAAATGATAGGGACAGGAAAGTAGCACAGAAATGAATATAATAGTTTAAATAGTTGTTTGTTGTTTGTTGTTTTACTGTAAATATTTTTGCGACTTCATTTTCGTAATTTGATGAAAACTGGCACAAATGAATTAATTTTGTATAGAGAAGAGGTAGTTGACTACCTCGGATGTTGCATCGTTACCCATATCAGTAACGTCAATGTCGGAGGGGACTAGCTTGGAGCAGTTCCAGAAGACATCTTCACCAAAATTTAGAAGCGAGTCCGGGACCTTCATCTCTCTTAAACTTGTGCAATAAAAGAAGGCACCTTCACCTAATTTTTGAACGTTCGTGTGAAGGAGATCGACTTGTTCTAGACTGGAGCAATTCCTGAAGGAGAATTTACCAATTGATGTTAACGACTTTGGGAACTTTATGTCTTTCAAACTAATGCAGAATGCGAAGGAACCGTCACCGATACTTGTAATGCCTTCGGTGATGTCTACAACGACGAGATTGAAGGCTAACCTGCAGGCAAAGTGGTCTCCGACCTTCGTAACGTTCAAAAGAAAGACGACCTTCGTCACTTGCGCTATCCTTTCCTCCCTCGCATCAGAAATAGCTTCATCCTCACTTAGATCATTCCCTCCATGAACAATAACCTCGCCGTAAGGCTCATCTTCTTCCAACTCAGTCAGCTTCTTCTCAACGACCTTGTGCCATTTCCTATCAAGCCAACGCATCGCAACTAAAGTATCAACCATAACGAAACCGACGAACAGTCGCCTGAAGTCGTCTGTATGCATGAAATCATCACCTCCAACGGTTTCGGTATCGGCGACGGCATCCAACTCTGAACCTTCAAATACTTCCTCCTCGTCATCTCCGTCCTCAAAATTGTTAGGATCCAGTATCTCGATTGCATTAGAAAGCTCTTCAGACGTTTTTTTGACATATTGCGTAATAATGAATGAGATAAGTCGGCTATTTCCTTTTGCAGGACAATCACCAAAATCACCTTTCAGAAAACAACAAAAAAATTATAAGAGCTTCGACTGTCAACAGCACACGTCTGCACCGGGCAATCAAACTAGAACTTCCACGCCAAATAGTAAATAAAAAGCCTCAAAAAGCACCGTACAGTTGAAAAAATGGACTTTGCGAAGTCAATGGTCTCTTCCCCTGGCCCTTCATCCTCATCGAATCTCTCCCTCGTAGCGCCCTCTTCAGACGAAGATAACAACGGCCTGAGGGCCTTGAATGTGATAGCTAGCAACGAGGCGTTGATGAATGAATTGGGATGTGAAGCGAAAGGTTTGGTCGAGGTGAGTCATGTCGCATGAGATGGAGATGAGCCCACACAGCAAATAGAATTACTCACCCCTCTCTTCGCACCTCTCTTCACCCATCTCTTCCCTACTTCAGAGCCACATTCCCCGCTCCAACACCATAACCCCCTCCTCCCTCTGCGTGATCTTCGCCTCCTACGCTTCCCTTTCCTTCGTCTACGCTACCCCCAATCAGAAGTACTCCAACCGCAACGGCGTCTTCCACCACAACGATTTCATAGGCAAGGAATTCGGCGTCAAGGTCCCCAGCCGCTGCAGCGACGGTTTCGTGTACATAATGAGGCCTACGGTGGAGCTCTGGGCGCACAGCTTGAACCACAGAACGCAGATATGCCACCCCCTAGATCAATCAGTAGTGACCCTCAACCTTCACCTGAAGCCCGGTTCAATCGTCCTCGAGTCGGGCACGGGTTCGGGGGCTATGTCCCACGCCCTATCCCGCGCCGTAGCCCCGAACGGTAAAGTGTGGAGCTACGAGTTCAACAAGGTCCGCGCGGAAACAGCCAACGAAGAGTTCAAGAAAAATGGAGTCGACAATATATGCACGTGCGAGCATAGGGACGTTTGCGGGGAGGGGTTCGGGGAGTCGTGCGGGGACGGGGGGGCGGACGGGATTTTCTTGGATCTGCCGGAGCCGTGGACTGCTACGGAGCATGCGTTGAGGAAGTTGAGGTGAGGAAGAAGGAGGAAGCGACGAGCTGAACGAACACGACTGCTACGTCATTCTAACTCGTCGCCTCGCTCCTCGCCTCATCACAGGCCTGACGGGAGGCTGTGCTCTTATTCTCCTTGCATAGAGCAGACGCAGAGGTTCGTCAAGACGCTGAGCGACTCGTGTCACAGCGTCACGACCATAGAGGTTAGGCTGAAGGAGGTGAGAGTGTGGGAGGAGCGAAGCGACGAGCTGAAAAGGCGTGTGTTCTGGACATCGACGTACATGCCCGACACTTCCATATGTAACGTTGCCGCTGCCAAATTCTTCGCCATTTCTAACGTCAACGTCACCAACACCCCTTCCATTGCGACTCGCTTCGCTCGTCGTTTCGCTCGTCGCAGTTTTGCGTGGACACGTTGCCGGCGCTGCCGATGGAAATTTCGATGCCCTTTTACTACGGGACGGAGAAGGTCGACAAGGCCAGGAAGGACAAGGTGAAGGCCGAGGAGGAAAGGAAGAAAAAGGAGGCGGAGGAGGGAGAACAGCCCAAGAGGAAGAAAATCAGGACCAGGCCGGCAGCGGAGATGAGGGGGCACACAGCGTTCTTGACCTTCGCCACGAAGAGCGTGCCACTAAAGTAAAATTTCTAATACAAAGCTAGCAATACTCTTCTTCTTCTTCTCATGTACGCTTAGCAACCAAGAACTTTCTTCACCTCTCGGTTCTTCAGCTTGGCTGCCGCATATTTTGCCGACAAAAGCGGATCATAAGGAAGCGCGAGGAAGGCCTCCAGACGTCCAACGAAGTCCTCTATTTCAACCGAACGGGCCATCATCTGGATGCGAGCGAAGTTCGTTCCGACTCCGTAGCTCGTTCCGGGGGTGCCTGTAATCAAGGCCTGTGAGAGTCGAGGAGCACAGCGACGAGTTGGAATAATGTTATTAGGGCAAAAAATGTTAATGCGAGGACGAAGCTTGTTTGCGTGAGCGACATAGAGGCGATCCAGATCGGGAAGAACTTAGTGCCGTGACCCTCGTACTCACCTCTCCCTCCAAGAGCGCCTCCAAATCTACGTCCTCGTCAGAGTGGGAGAGCCAGACGTACGCTCCTCTGGTTTCGCTGTTAACCAAGGTGATGTCGTTGATAGTCTCGACCTCCCCAGTGACCTCATTCGTGAAAAGCTTCGTCACTGCGTCGAAGCGGGACGCCATGAGATCGGCCGAGAAGTCATAAAACGTCGGCTGGTCCGTGGGAGGGTTGTCGAACTGATCGTTCAAAAAGTTTAGCGTGTACGTGTACCGAATTTGTGAGTCTATGCTGACGCCAATTTCCCGCTGCGAGAGAGCGAAACCGCGGCGAGTTAGAACGCAGAGGGAGGAAGGGTTATGGTGTTTACGTCCCCTCCTTCTCACCTCCGAAAAATCCCTCATCAACTCCGCAATCTCAGGATCCTTAACCAAAGCCCACCCCAACCTACTCCCCGCATGACCCGTATGTTTACTAGCTGAAAAGATCATAATGTCATGTTCAAGTTTAACGTCGATCTCAGTAAAATGAGGCCAGTAGTATATACAATCGTAAATAACATTTTTAACGTTTTTAGAGATCGGATTACGTTTGGAACCGTCGGGGTTGTTTGGGTATGTTAATATTTCGTACGTGTTATTATTGTCAGAGATATTAGCGTCGGATTCGAACGTAAGGAAAGAAGGGTAGGGAGAAGGAGAGTACGTGTTCTGAGTTTGCTGAACGTAGTTTCCATAGTGAGGAGCCTCCGAAAAGAAAGGGTGTGTGTGTGGGGGGGGAGTATCATAACGTTAAAAACCGGCTTATAAATTCGTTCACACCTTATTCTGCGTTCCTTGCTTTCCCCCTTACCTGCGCCGTAATCGTCCTCCCCCCCCTCTTCGCAACCGCATAAAGAACAGAATTCATAACCCCCGTAGCCCCCACCCCTAAAACAATCTCATAACCGTCTGTCTTTGCGTTACCAACATTACCATGCAATTTAATTATCTCGTCGAGTAGAGGCTGATACGCCGTCGTGAAAGTATATGGCGTCTGATAATAACTTCCTATTTCAGTACAAACTCCAGCACCCTCCCAGTATTCATCCGCCCACACGGGTTGACCACCTCCTAGGTTAATACTACACGTTTCGTTGAATCCTGAACACAATGTCCCGCTGTAACATCCGAAACATTCCTGACCCTGATAACCATTACAACTTTTTAAAATTGGATCGTATTTACCACCGGGGAGACAAGGGTCTGTTTCACGAGGATCGCAGGTTGAGGGCAATGTTGAGGATGCGAAGGGGAGGGAGAGGAGTATCGAGAGACGGGAAAGTAGTAGTACGATAGCCATTATTGTTGTTTGGGAAGAGGGGGAGTGGGAGGAATGAACGTTGGGGTCGTCTTGGGGAACGTTGTTTGTTTATGATTGTTAAAAGAAACGCTTTTTACGGAAAGCGAGCGACGTTTTGTTATTGAACGATTTGGGATGATAATAACGGATTGCCAGGGCATTGTGGGGAGTGAAGGTTAGATCTTGTTTGTTTGTGTTCTTTAAGGGTGGCTGCATTCTTTGCCTTGTATTCGCAGCCATCTTGATCACAGTGGTGCCATCGAACGTCAATATCATGAACATGCTGTTTGTGTACTTTGTGGTCGCCTGTTTGCTTTGCCTTGTAGTCGCAGCCAACTTGATCGCAAGAAAACCAGACCACATCGATCCCATGCTTCGCGGCCTTGCGATTCTTCATATTAGTCGTACCGCCAGTCTTATATTGACACCCCGCTATCTCGCACGTCCTGATAATCTTGCCCTGTTTATCCCTCACCAAACCTCCTCTAGCAACACCTCCGCCTACAAAAATAACTGAACCATCATCCAAACCATCCTCCGTAATATCTGTTGCGACTGACTCGTCCCCGCATCCCGTCATAGGAGTGGCGTTCGCATCATCATTTCCGAACAACAGCTTTTGATACACCACCCCACTCACAACCCCACTCGTATCCACGGCGCCTCCATCTCCCGATCTCGAAACAACATTCGACCCAGGGGAGAATTGCTTAAGAGTCTCAGAAGCCATTCACATGTAAATGAAGTCAACTAACCCTGATAACAGAGAAGTAAATGCAGACTAAAACGTCGTATCTACGACACGATCAAAAACACAGTTCAATTTCATGGCTCTTGGCCCCATATCTCTGGGCTCAGGAGGGGGATGGCTATATGAATTGCGACTTCGTTTGTGTGGGCGAAATAACATAATACATAAATGTTAGAAATATCCAAAACCTTTTTTTCTTCCCCCCCCCTTTCTCTTTCTCTTTCTTCTTCTCCCCCTCTCTCATCGTTCCCCTCTCTCTTACTCTCCCCCCCCCCCCTTCTCCTCTCTCTGCTCTCTTAACAGCACCCCCCCCCTTTCTTAACTTTAGCATCACTCGCTTTAAAAGTCCCCTTGTTTCCGCTCAACGTCCCATCTTTAATAAGACGATCCTTCACAGCCCTCGCGATCGAAATAAAACTCTGCTCGACGTTAATATCATTCTTCGCTGACGCCTCGAAAAAACCTATCCCGTACTCAGCGGCTAACCTCTGACCTTCTTCTGTACTAACAGTCTTCTCCTCGGTGATATCGCACTTGTTACCTACGAGTATTTTATTAACGCTCACATCCGCATGTTGCTGAATCTGAGATATCCAGTTCCTAATAGAATCGAAAGAACGACGGTCAGTCACGTCGTAGACTAACAGAATCCCCTGCGCTCCTCGGAAATAGGAGGTCGTTATGGTGCGGAAGCGCTCTTGTCCGGCGGTGTCCCATATCTGTAGTTTGATGCGTTTGGTGTCGATTTCGACGTTCTTGATTTTGAAGTCGATGCCGATTGTGGTTATGAAGGTGGGGGAGAAGGAGTCGTTCGCGTAGCGGAGGAGGAGGCACGTTTTGCCTACGCCCGAGTCGCCGATCATTAGGAGCTTGATCTGGGGGAGGGTTAGAGGGAGGAGAAAGGATTGAAAGGTTTATTATGAAAGCTTTGAACGCTATACATTCACTCTTCGTCTATAATCATCGTGTTGTTCGTTCGGTAAAAGTCTCACCTGCATATCGTAAGGGTTGTCTGATCGGCTCATGATCTGCTCTCTTACACTAAGATTTCGACAACGGAAAGGATACCGATAGGACTTTTATTGATAGGGAGGTTGTAATAGGAAATACGAACGTGGGTAGGACTGAATGTAAGTCTACTATTATTACTAGTGGTGGGGGTGCTGCCTGCTTATGTGAAAGCTGATTTGAGAGGACGGGGGGGAAGAGGAGGAGAGGATGCAGACGAAACTAATTGATGCGAATAAGGGGGGGGGGTAGGAATGTGTAATTGAAACGGTCTGGAGGAGGGAGGAGGGGGGAGGGGGTTAGAGTAGGCATAGGTTACGAATAGGATATAATAAGTAAGCTGTGTGTTGACGCTTTAACGTTTTGATATAACATTGTACGGGCGTATGACATCATAGTCGTAAGTTGCTATTGTCTTTTGGCGAGAATGTTATGTTCGGTAACGGCTTTGTCGGTCCCTAAATGCTTTGTTTAATCTCTAATTTCGTCGGACCTGTGATACATAATGTTTATTAATGATTATTATCGAGACTTTACTCGTTTTAAAGTCACATACATTATGTATATTATATAAATGAATAGCTCAGCTTAATGTATGTCTACTGTGTGTTCTATAACGTTCCTTTTTAGATGTAAATGGATGAGATAAGGATGGGAGACGAACGGGGGAGCGGGGGGCGAAGGATATATACCCACTTTTAGTGTAAATAATACGTAACACGAACGATTCTATAACACAAATTGACGAAGACGGTGACAGAGTCTTGAAAAATCTTATAATTTTTTTATAAAAGGGACGTTAGAGTGAGATAATTCACCTTAAAGGGATATTTTAAGGGATGAGCCCTCTCTGAATCGCCCCCAATTTTTGATCAATTCCCTTTTCCAGTAAAACAACTCTTTCTTTTACTAGGTTCCAAACGCAGTTACAGTTTCACAAATCCACTCCACTGCATCATGTCCTCCCACTCAATCCTGTCCTACGAATTTTTACGTTCATCTCTCTCCTATTTTCAACCTCTCCTCCCTCCCTCGCCAGTCTTCGAACCTTGGAGCCTCCGCACCATAATACTCCATTCCTTCTCTCCTTCAACAATCTTCACGTTCCCCTTCTTAATAATGAGCGTCTTAGTACTATTATCTCTTGAGATAATGAATTGGAGTATTAATAAATTCGGTAAATCTTATACTAATACCTTTCCAATACAAGGTGAGAGAGACTCGTAGAAAGTCTGACCAAAAGGTCCGTTCTTTTCAAACCTCTGAATTACTATAGAACGTGTGTACCGAGTCCGAACGTTGTCATTTCCTATAATCGTAACCTGATCGTTAGCGTGGTGTTAAACTGATTGTAATGAACGTCGAAACCTCCAAACCTGAGCAATGCCTTACTCAGCGCAGGCAGAGGTTCACCCTTCCCTCCTCAAGGCAAAGCTCGAAACAGTCCGTCTTAACGCTTCCTCTCCCTTTACATCCTCCTAACCCCCCCCCCCTTTCACATCCTAAACCCTTTCCCTGCCCCCCTTTCTCCCTAGCCTTGCACTTAGACGTTCTCCCCCCCCTCTCTCTCCTCTTCATAACCTTAAACAAACTCTCCATCCCCCCTTTCTTCTTAACTTACATCCTTTACACCTCTCAACTCCCTTCAACCTTTCCTTATCATCTTCCTTTTTTATTTGTTATTTATGATTCAATATATTCTCTCTTCCACCGTTTTTTACATCTCCAAAAAGTTTATCCGTGGATACATAAACATCATCATACCCAAAAAAGTCCTACCCGAGGTAATTTAGACGCTGTTAACGTTAATCCTGTTGAGTTTTGGGGGGGGGAATGGATGCATCTTATGAGTGTTTTGGTTGTGGATAATATTTGGGGATGTTCGTATATTTCTTCTGGTCTTTTTTTAATCTTTGGTGGTATACTCGCTTCTTTGAATCACACGAGGTATGATGTTGAGTTAAAAATTGGAGGGTGGAAGGTTTATGATAATAAGTGGCATGATTTACATCATAGAGTACCGAGGAGGAATTATGGACAGTATTGTATGGTTTGGGATTGGGGGATGGAGACGTTTAAGGAGTGGAAGGATTTGAGGTAGAGGGTGTTTTTTGAGATTTGTGGGGGGGGGGGTTTAATGGGTAGGGCTTTATTTTTTTTTGGTTTTTGAAAATTGTGCTTACTTATTTAATTATCCACTCTTTATATCAAAGACCGACCGTCCACGTATTTGAAGAATTTAGACTCCCCAGCGAATGTTTCTTCCGTGTTGGTTCAGTTGTTGATTTCTTTTTCTTTTCTTTTTTGTTTTTTTCCGTTTCTCTCTTACTTTATTCTTACTTATTCTTACTCATTCTTACTTATTCTTACTTTGTCTTAAACTAATGATACAATCCTGCCCCCCCACCACCTTCACCCCCCCCAAACTAAAGGTCATCGTCTTCCTCAATACTCTGAACCGTCGACAAGTTCCTCTTCCCCCTCCCCACCCCCTTCCCGGCCCCCCTTCCCATGGCCAGAGCGTTCGCCACCCCAACGCTGTCCTTCTTGGTTAAGTTCTTGTTCTTCCGCGGAGGACGCGGTAGGTCGTTTCCTCCCTCCCCTGACTCCACATCGTTGGCGCCGAACGAACCTCCTCCCAAAATCTTACCGACATGTGTGCTCAACCTCCTTATCTGGTTCGTCACCAGAGCGACGACGTTAGCCTCGAAAGATTGCCCGGCTTCTCGAACCTCTTCTAAGTGCTTCCTCCTGTAGCTGAAAATCATTGCCAACGCCGGCACGAATTGCAGCGAGGTCAACAAGATGTCGAAGTAACGTCGGTCTTGTAAGTTCTGCGACAAGCGAGGTTGGATTGCGAGTGTTAATATTATGCTTCACTTGGCCCGCCTGAACTTGAAATGTCTCACCTCCCCGTCAACATTCACTTTCATCGCTAGCGCGGCGAATATGGTGTAGAAGAGTTGAATTTGAGCGACCTCAGAGAAGCTGTCGTAAAAGTCCGAAATAAAAGGCTTGCAGCCGCTGTAGACTCTCATGGCGCTGTTGCACATGATCATGGAGAAGATTATCTGGGCGGCTGTGCCGGGGGCGAGGAAGACGAGGAATCCGGTCAGACTCAGTCGCCTCAAAGTTTCAAAGACCTCGAACCACCACATCCGCGGCTCGTACGAAGAATAGAGGAAGCCCAAAGAGCGGAGATCGCTATCCTCTTTTTCGAGCCTCGCGCGGATCGACAGTGCCTTCACAAGAGCTTCCTTTTCGTTTGTTGACGATGCAAAATTCTTTTGGCCGGGGTCGAGCTTGTCTCGTTTCTTGTACAGCAACATGAAGTACATCAAGGGGATCCCGACAGGGTAGCAGAGGACCATGGCTGCGGCGTACACCTGGTAGAATTTGTGCTCTTGTGAGTTGCAGTCGATGGAGAAGTCAACCTTCAGATAGGAGCCGTAGTCGCCATCGAATTGTTGGCAAGCAAATGTGGAGAAGATCTTGACGGAGACGGTCGGTAGAACAAGGAAGGTAAGGGTCAGGAAGGCTTGGAATGTCTTCACGGCTAATTCTTTCGATTCGTTGCTGGGAGAAAGTTTTCTGTAGCACCCAATGAGTACCACGCTGAGCAAAAGAGGAATCAACGTGTAGGCTAGGAGCTCGCTGTAAAAATCGGCAGGGGCGATGCATCTGAGGGGGATGAAGGAAATGAAGTCAAGGGAGACAATGCCTCCAAAGATTCCTGTGACGGTGGAGTAGATTGGTGGGAAATTGAGGCTGTAGACGAAGCCAAGGGAGCCCACGACCTGATAGTACGTGAAGACGATCTTGATGATCGGCTCGTACTTGGAAAACTTCTGGACGACGACGCTGATGGCCTTAGAGGCTGCGCGGCTTCGCTGCCCCAAAAGCGACTGCGAATCTTCACGGTCATCCTTTTTAATGTAGCAGGCAAGACCAGTGGCGAAAATTAGAACGACGATGACCACTACGATTGCGACGGTGGCCTCGGAACCAGGGTTGCAGACATTGCAAGCAAGGGACTCTCCGAAACCAACGGCCGCATAGCCGGAGTCACAGACAGCACAAAGCGGGCCAGTGTAGCCTTCGGCACAGAGGTCGTCGGTTTCAACGCCGCCCTTGCAATGCATCGGGTTCAGGCAACGAAGGATTGCTGTCGAAGAGTTGGACGTTCTCCAGAATCCTTGCTCCAGGTCCAAGGTATTGACTTTCATCCCATCCACGCTCTTCCTCACTCCTTCGTCGACGACCTCACAAATGCCGGTGGAGTCGCTCTCAAACTCGCCTTGCTCGCAAATACAACTTGACGTTGAGGCAGAGCTGGTGTTTGCCGTGGTTGAGCCTGCAAGTGGATGTAAATTAGAAAACATTCATTTTCGCTTCAGTTGGTCGATTCTTCTCACCTTTCAGGACGTCCTTATCATCGCAGAAGTTACAGCCAGTGTTTTGCAACCCAATGTTGAACTTTCCCTTCTCACAGGCGATGCACTTTTTAGCAGCAATACCACTGAAGGTGCCAGGCAAGCAGGGGACACAGGCGGTTTTGGCGGGGTTGGCAAAGAACTCAGCGGGGCAGGGGGAACAGAAGCCAGCACCTTCATTGTTGTTGGAGACAAAACCGTTGTCACAAGGAAAGCAGGCGTCCGAACCGAACGTTGCAAATTTACCAACCTCACATTTCACGCACGATTTTCCTGAAGGGACTTCTCCGGGCTCGCACTGCGAGCAGCCGACTGCACCTTCGGAGGAGAACTTCCCCGGCTCGCATTGAAGGCAATCCGATTTGCCACCGATTGAGTAAGTTCCAGGGGGACAGTTCTCAACGCCTTGGTGGTCTGAGGAAGGTTTCTTCCCAGCCGGGGTGATTTTACATGCAGGCAGGCCGGCCTCGTCAGCGTACTGTCCATCACCATTGCAGGGAGCACATGAAGTGGCTCCGAACTCTCCGTACTCTCCCTTCTCACACTGGCTACATGTGTTTTCAGCTTGGATTGTACCGGGAGGGCAAGGCGAGCAGCTCGTTGCGGCGACAGTGTTCTTTGTTCCTGAAATTGATGCGAGTTAGAGGCAATAATGACCAATGAAATGTATTCATTTCTCACCCGAGGGGCATATGATGCACTCGTTGACGCCCCCCACACTGTAGGTGTCGATCTTGCATTCCTTGCAGGTCTGAGAGGCTTGGTCGGCGTAGAAGCCGGGGCCACAGTACTCGCAGGAGGCAGCTCCTGATTCACCAGCCTGGCTGATGTAGCCAGGGGTTTCGTTGCAATTGGAGCATGGTGTGCTGCCCGGGTTGGAGTACTTTCCGTCGGGGCAGAGTGCGCAGCCATCGCCGGCGTCGTTCATCTTCTGGCCAGCGGGGCACTTGTCGCAGGTGACGGAGCCCTCGACGAGGTTGAAGGTTCCAGCGACGCATTCTTCACAGGAAGTCGATTGCGCTGCGCTGGTGTACTTTCCCTTTGCACAAAGGTCGCAAAGGATTGTCCCAGGGCTGTCAGAGTACGTGCCAGCGACGCAGCCACGGCAGTAGCCTAGACCCGGGGCGGGGGCCGACGTACCTTCGGGGCATGCAGGGCAGGGAGTTGTGAGGACCTCCTCTGAGCTCGCCGTGCCCGCCTCGCAATTGCGGCAGTCGGATTCGATTACGTTCCCAGTCGTGCTGGAGTAGCGACCCGTGCCACATTTGGTGCACGATTCCTGTTGGACGTTCTCGTTGAATTTTCCGGCCTCGCAGTCAAGGCATGGAGAGCCAGGCGGGGAGTGTGTCCCGATCGGACAAATGATGCAGGATGTGCTGCCCCGCTCGGAAGACTTTCCAGCATCACAATCCACACAAATGTCCTCAGAGGACCCGGCCGAGGAACTGGAGAGCATGGTTGAGTTAGATTTTTTTCCTGCGTTGCACGAGGTGCATACGGAGACTCCTGCAGGGGAGAACTTCCCAGAGGTGCAGTCCGTGCAGACTGAGGACTCACCTCCAGTCGCCACAACTCCACTCGCGCCCTCGACGAAGTGCTTGCCGGCACTGCAGTCAGAACACGACAGCGAGCCCACCTCGCTGTACTGGCCGACACTGCAGTCGGTGCAAGCCTCTCCATCTCCGCTGTACTTGCCTACACCACACTCAGTGCAGTCGTCAACACTGAGGCGGTCAGTGGCGTCATCCCCAGCTGTAGATTTTCCAGCCGGGCAGCTAATGGGTGAAGCGACAATAGTGTGAGTTGTTCTGCCGCGGGTTTCCTCTTTTTATGTTCTCGATAAATGTTCCTTACCTCCCTGGGCATGTAGTGGTTGCACCCTCTTCACTGGAGTATTTTCCAGCTTCGCAGATAGCACAGAATTCCACAGAGGCAACTTTGAACCTTCCGGCAGGACAAGAATCAGAGAATGAACACGTCCCGATATCGAAGCTCTTGGTCGTTCTTATTAGAGTACCATAGATGAAGGTATCCAAGTCAGAGCCAGCCGCTGGTGTGCCACTCCAGTCCGGTGGGCAGGTAGAGATGATAGTGACTGATACACCACCGCCAACGTAGATATCATCACCGTTCCTGCCAGCACTATTTGATTCAAAGGTGGTCAGGTACAGATTGACTTCTGTAACGGCTTGATTTCGTGCATATATGGCCCCACCATCTCTGGCTTGGGATGATAAGAACTTGCATGCTTCCAGAGTAATTAGAGTGTTACTGTGACCCTGTGAATCAATGGATATCGCACCACCGTCAAAACCACTGCCGTCTTTAAAAGTCAAACCTGAAATAATCAAATGGTGGGAGGCAGTTCCTGAGTACCTAGCTATCGTCGAGGGGTGATCAATAGCGTCGATTATACATCTGTGCGCCTCGCCTGCGCATAATAATGAATAATAAAAGTCACTACAAAAAAAATACGGGCCCCTGCTGACCCTGCTGCCCCGCTGCCAACGTGAAACGCCCCTACTGCAGCGACAACAATATCCCCCTTATCAACGATATTGTTGCCTACGTTCCCTTTCCAATTCCCGTTACTGATAAGGTTATATAGCTCATCCCAGTCGTTGGCGTTGTGCACAGCCGCCCCTACGAAGGAGGAGAGAGCCAAAAGGCCAAGAACGAGAAGTCCCAGTGGTTTCATGTTTGAGGTGAAGGGGTATCAGTTGAAATCGCGGTCTGTCGACGGCGAAGTTGTTGTTGGTATTGCTTTTTGAGTCTGCGCGAACAACACAAAAGCGATTTGACAAAGGTTAGTAAACATAAATCCAAAGTCGAAAGCGATCCAAAAAGAAACCCAAGGGAGTCTTAAAACGTCACGCTACTATTTCCGACTACCGTCCCTCGCACAAGTCTATTCAGACCAAACGATCCCCCGCCTCTCCCCCTAAATCCGAACGCAATTCAATGCACAATCACACAAAACGAAATTCCAGGCATATTGCACCCTCGTCTCGACCTCCTCCCACCCCCCTCTTCCTGTTCCCTTCGGTGAAAGCAACCCGCGCCGAGCTATACCACGCTTTAAACAATACCTCACACAGTGGCAACATTTTCGACACACGGTCCCGACCACAAAACAATAAAAAGCTCCAACAAATCCTTGTTTTTGCGCCACAGCAGTCGTCCCCCAATATTTCATCATTACACCCAACATCGACCGCTACGACAACGTAACTCCTAACCCAGCCCCACTAAAACCACCAACTCTCCCGAGAAAAACTCCAACGTACCTAAGAACTTCAATTGAGAATTAAAATCCTGAAATTAAACTGCCCTTTCACAGTAACATCTCTCAATTTCTCATGGTCTGTTAGGGTCTCTACCCTGGCAACAAAAATCGTCGCCCCTGTCCCCCCCAAACTTCCGACCCCCCCCCCTCTCCCCTCATGATCGAAACCCACACCCCGAAACTCAAAAATTGCAGCAAACAAACCCCCAAAAAGTTTCAAAATAAAAGAAGAAAACCATTCTATCATACAAAAGAAACACTCCTACTACTACTACAAAATTCTGCTCTCTACTTCCCCCACCCTCACAAACTCCTTCATGAACGCCTCCTTGATGACGGCCACCTTGGCCTCCTTCCCCCCTCCCGTGCCCCCGACCCCCCAGGCCCCCTCCCACTCCTCCCTCCCGTCGACGACGTAGTCCTCGTAGACCACCTCGCACAGGTACCTAACCGTATTCTTGAACTTCTCAATGGCCTTAACCTCCCCCTCCTCCCCCCTTATCAGCCCCCTGTCGATGTACGAAATGTACTGAATTTTATCCGAGTTCCTGTAGTTGTAAATCTGACCGCCGACGGACGAGACGCGCTTCACGTCTGACATCGACCCCATCTCGCTCAGCTTATCTTGGTCGACGGTTATCTCCCGCAATATCGGGAGCATATACTTGCAGGTTAGGTACATTATTTGGGGGAGGGTTTCGGAGCGAGTGTCGACTCCGGGGGGGGTGCGGCTCAGCTGGTCGGTTCGACGTTCGCACGATTCGTGGGCGTCGGACAAGTACTTGTACAGCAAATCGAGTTCGTAGGAAGGCTGGTAGGGGGAGGGTAAAATCTCGGAACGGGATTGGAGCACGGAATCTGACGAGGACATTACTGTGCGGATCTCGTCGATGGTCTGGGTGATGAGCATTCCCTGGTGGACGACCTGCCCCTCGCTGGGGTGCCGCTCGCTCCACACGATGAAGCTGCCCCT
Organism: Triparma strigata; assembly: GCA_030267945.1. Taxonomy (NCBI): domain Eukaryota; class Bolidophyceae; order Parmales; family Triparmaceae; genus Triparma; species Triparma strigata. Next base: position 24,977 of record BRXY01000371.1, on the reverse strand, counting down.
CGACACTTCCTTCTCGATGTCGTCGACGTTGTTTTGGGCCACGTTGGCTCCGGCGTTCGCATTCGTTTTGTGGTAGTGCCTCTCGCCACGGTGAAAGTCGGAGATCAAGAAGAGGCGGAAGTTGCGGTGAATCTTCACGCTGTCCTTCGACCCGCCGCCACCTCTCCCGCCCTGCGTGGGTGACCACGCCCGCTTCGCAACCACCGTGGTTGGGCTAGCGTTGCCCGCACGGCGGGCGAGGGCCTGGCTTGCCCTCCTCTTCATGTCGAGTTGGCTCGCCCTACTCTTCATGTCGAGTTGGCTCCCCCTCCTCGCTCTTGCGTTCTCTCCACCTCCGCCCCCGCCCCCTCCGAGCTCCCTGTAAATGCTCTGGGCGAACATGTTGCTGTTTCGCCGGGCGTTCCTTCCCTCTTCGAGGGCTGTGTTGGTGAGGACCCTCCTTCCTCCCTTGCTCGCATTGTCCAAGATGTTCCCGTAGACCTCTGTGATCCCGCCGTCGCCAAAGCCAAAGGCCGCCAGAACGCCCATGCCCACCGAGCACCTGACGCCCCCCCTGGTCGCTCTAAACTTAGGTCTAACAGCCGTGTCCTCCACCTTGTCATCATCATCATCGTCGTCGTCTTCATCCCACAAAACATCACCCCCCCCTCCCGTCTCCGCAACATCATCCCCACCCAGGTTGACCCTCCCGGCGGCAATCTCTTCGATGACCCTTCCGCCACCGATGCCCGTGACCGGGTAGTCCTCGAGAACGCACCAATCACCCAGTAGCATGGCAATCTTAAGCTCCCTGACTTCCCTACTCGTCAAAACAACACCTGCCACCACGTGCAGGTCCCCGCTATCCTGTCGGTCTTCCCCTCGAATGTCCGAACTGCCGTTCCCTATCCTCAAGTTGACCCCGACTGCCGAGCTGTGATCCTTGAGCGCGCGGTAGGCATTAATGTGCCCTCCGTGAGTGCTGAAATCCTCTCCTCCAGACGGGCTCAAAATGACAATCGGAGTGCGAGAGCTGTGAGGAGCGAATACGAATTGGCGTTCATTTACGAGTTAGAACTGCGTCGTACTTCGCTCACACTCCGCAAACTCCGCAAACACTGCTCACCTGCTCAACCTCGAAAAATGCGCCATGTCTGGGTTGGCAGCCTTCTGAATGATTTCCAGAGTGCCCTGCAGGAACTCGCTGCTGACGAGAGGCGCAATGGAGGGCAGCAAGGTCTGGTCCAAGACCGCCAGCAGCAGCAGCAGCTGAAACGAGGACATGCCGTCGACCCAAGTTCCCATTTCCTCTTCGCCTTCGGTCGCCTCCAACATCCTCGCCTGCTCGCAGATTTCCGCCGGCAAGATATCCTCCAAATCCAGCTCAAAGCCGGCATCCCTAACGGCGTCGTGAAGCATGAGCACCCAGTCCCTCCACATTCCGGCAAACTTGAACATGGACTTCGTGAGACCCTTGAAGACGCCGCAGCACTGGCTCTCCAAGGTGATGATTTTGTGGAAGATCGAGGGTGGAACGACCATGGTCTCCTCGGTCTCTTCCGCGAGCCTCCGGTACTCGCCCAGCAGCGCCCTGAAGCCGCCGTCCATTCCGACCCCGCTCTCGTCACCGGAGATTCCATGCACCATGGGCTGCAGCCGACCGACGCACTTGACCTCAACCAGCCTCAGCCCCAGATCGAAGGCGTGCGGACTCAGCGGAGGCAGTTCGTGGATGTCATACTCATGCACTCTTCCCCCCCCCCCTCCGCCCGCCCCTCCCTCCTCCTCGTCCTCCTCCTCACTGTCGCTCTCGCTCTCACTATCTTCGCTCTCCTCCCACTCCACGCCAACGCCCTTGGTGTAGCTGCTGTTGCGCCTCCTCGTCCTCTCCGCCTTGCCTCCTCCGGCTCCGAACTCGCTTATCCACTTTCCGGCACCGTTGTCGGTCAAATTAGTGCCGTCGTAATTGTGGCCGACGAGCTGTGGCGATCGAAATGTTAGAAACGGATACATTTGCATTCCAAAATCTGCCCTCACCCCCCCCACTTAAACTCACCTCTAGCAGAACCTCCCACTCGTTCCCTACCACCCTCTCCTTCTGCTTCATGAGATTGACGGACAAGCTGAGGGCCATGAGCCATCTCATGTCAGGAGGGACGGCCCGGCAGACCGACTCCAAAATTCCGCTCAGGGTGAGTGGCAGCATCATATTCGTCAGCTGGCACTCCTCCTTCACCTCGTCCTCCTTGCCCCACACATCCTCGGCCTCCTTCTTCAGATCCTTGGCAACTTCGACGTACTCCTCGATTCCTCCTTGCTGGACCGCGACGATGGTCATCTGCCTGTGCTTCTGGGCCTTCTTCAGCCTCCTCGCGTTCTTGATCGCGTCGGAGCGGACCGTCAGCTCTCGCTCTCGCTTCTTCCTCTTCTCCTCGTACTGCTTGCTCGACCCGTCCTCAATCATCCCCCCCGCCCTCCTCGACAGGAATTTCTTGACCATCTTCTTGATGAGGAGCAGCGCCTTCAAGTACCTGCCGCCCTTCATGTCGTTCTCGTGGCCCTTTCCGCCCCACTCGAAGTTGCTCAGACCCTTTCTCAAGAGCTTCCTCAGAAAGTCGTCCTCGGTGACTATGTCGTGCGCGTAGACGAAGTTGGGACACACGCACGAAATGGCCTGGGAGAGGTAGTCGTACGACTCGACGAGCTCTTCTCCGAGGCGCGTGAAGGTACCCGCCTGCTTCAACTTGTTCTTCAGGCCGACCTTCACCTCCCTCAGCCTCATCTCTGTTTGGTGCCAAGAGGATTTCGCCGTCAGCAGCCTCTCCGCAAGAATTTGGACCTGCAGATCCATCTCCGTCCCTCCGTCCAGCTCGTCGTCCTCGCTTCCCCATGAGGACAGCAGCAATATCAACTTGTTGTTGACGGTCCTCATTTCTCCGTTGAACCTCGCGAACATGAAGTGGGGGTCGGTCTTGTTCTCGTTGATTTCGTCCTTCAATGTGCAGCACAAACTCTCGATGTTGTCCTGAGTCATGACTTTGCACGCGCTGTTCCTCCATACGGCTCCATTCTCGTCAAACTCCCAGATCGTGTTGTTGACGTCCCTGGCAGTGTTGCGCTTCCAACCGGAGCAGAAGTTCACCACGGGGATGTTGTGCAGGGCCCTCTCAGAAAAATTCTGCTGCGCCGAGGCGAGGGTGGAGCAGGCGATGCAGAACTTCAAGTTATTGGGAAGCTCGACGGGGTCCGCGGACTCGCCGAAAAAATAGACTTGGACGGTCCTCCCCCCCATGGAAGTGCCGACCTTGCGGCGATTCTCGGACTTTTCCTCGGGCTTCAGCTCGACTCTCGAGGAGATGAGCAGCTCAAACTCTTCGTGCAAGCCGTGTTCCAGACCGTTCACCACCACTAAGCACTCGCCACCCTCGCGGCAGCAGCTTTGGGCAATCTGCTTCACCCTGGACAGGCTCAAGCTCAGGGACGACTCCTGCGATGATATGATATATCGTATTATGAGTTAGAATAGTATACAGTGGGGGCGAGAAAATAATGTGCTCGTACTCACCTCCACGAGGATGTTCTTGATGCTCCTTGACTTGAACGTCGAAGTGTACCAGTTCAAGCAGGTCCCTTGGTCGACGAGAATCTGACAGAACCGAGGTGCGATGAACATCAGAGAAGCAGCCGAGAGAAGGGACGCAACTGGGGGCAGGTTTGACTGCGTTTTAGAGTGGCACCAGGACCGCACCTGAAGGCTGTCAGTAAGACTGCCGAGGACAAGGCCGTCCTCGGTCACGGACAAATTCGCCTTCAAGCAGATCTTCTCAACTCTCCGGCAGAATTCCTCCCGCATGAAGTGGGGCCAGCTGCTCGCGTAGACGCTGGCTGCCGCGGCGACAACGGCATCCCCCACGAAGCGGTCGATGCAGGCCCTGGCCCTGACCAGCTGAGCTCCCAGCCGCCCATTGGCCTCGTCCAGGGCGGGAATGACCTGCTGCAAGTTCTCCCTGAGCTTTTCCAACCCTTCGACTTTACTTCCGTGCAAAATGCTGTCCGCGTTCTTGTAAATCGACAAGCCGGCCTCCTTCATCTGCTTCAAGATACCCTCCACGCCGGCAATCTCCTTGAAGAGCCCTTTGATTTTCTCCAGGGCACGCTCAGTGCGCCAGACCCTGGCGCACATCCACCCGACGCACTCCCTGCTCATTTTTCTCACCAGAGCGATGACATTGATCACCGTGTTGACTGGCATCAGCAAGAAGAGAGACGGCGGTAGCTGGTCGCACCACTTCTTGAAGAACTGCTCGGCGGCGAGTTCAACCTGTGACAAGCGTAATGAAGTCGAATTAATAAAAATGAATATTGATGATAGAATTACGATATGCCTCTGTCTCACCTGCGGAATGACGTTTGCAGCCTTGCTCTGCCACTCGCAAAACTGGTTGAAGGCCATCTCTTCCAGCAGCAGCGGCCTCTCTCCGCCCTCGCCCCACCCTGCGTCGAGGTTTGAGTAGTTCACCCCCGAAATACCATGCAGCAGACTAAGCGACGACATGGCCTCGCTCACGTGCACGTCATGCGTTCCCTGCACGAGCATCCTAAAGGACACCTCGGAGAGCTCCTTTTCGTTCCACTCGCGGAAGAAAACGAGGCTTGACTTCTTGAACAGGTTCACGTTCTCCTTGGCGAACTTGGCCATGTTCTTCCTCGACCAGAAGTAGTCCTTCTTCTTCTTCTCCTCCTCGACGGAGCAGGCGTCGTCCACGGTGAAGAAAACGGTGACGTTGTTCCTCACTAGCTGCGCCATTTTGTTCCGAGTCCGAGGGAGGCGCGGATCGTCGAAGAGGAGCTCGGCCTCTCGCTTCTTCTCGCGAAGCTTCTTGTGCGCCTGCCCTTGAAACTGCAACGAGCGAGCGTTAGTATTTGCGTTCACGAATTCCTAGCTCCACTTCGCCTCTCACCTTTTCCACGTCCGCATCGGCGACCTCGCCGAAGCCAAATTCGCTCAGTTGCTCTGTGGCCTTTTTCATTGCCATCAGACTCGCTCCCACCTTCTCAGCCGCGTCCTCCTCCTCGTGCATCCAGAGCTGCAAGATTTCGATAATCTCCTGGGGCGTCAAGTAAGCGCTAGCGTCGCCGCTCGTCATTACGTCCTCCAAGGCCTTGCTGGCCTCCTCTGTCAATTTCTGAGACTGCACAGACGGGCGATAAGGGTTAGAAATGCGCATCGACAACTACCACCCTACCCTCAAAAAAAATTTCTCACCTCGTGGATAAGCAGGACGGTCGGCTTGATGGCGCCAATCGTCATGGCCTGCCCGGCCTCTTGGATGATCCCACTGGCGTTGAAAACGGCCTGCCTGAGACTCTCGCGCCAGTTCAGTCCCTTGACGGCGTTGACGACGAGGCTCTTTTTGGCGTTTGGCTGATACTGATCCATCCCTTCAACGCTATTTTTGATGTCGACGACTGTAAAATCGCACATCAGTGCCGACAGCCTCACGGTGCTTCTCTTGCCGGTGCCGGCTCTGCCGTACAAAACGGCGTGGCCAGATGGCACGCTGAGCAAGCGGCTCAAGGCCGTGACGTTTTCAAGCGTGTTCTCCAGCACGAGGGGGCGCCCGCCGGCGGTGGGCCAGTGCCGGAAGGTGTCCTGGGCGAGGGCGTTTCCTGTTGGCTTGAGCATCATGTTCTCGATGTAGGTTCTAATTGAAGCCTTGCCGTAGCAGTTCTCGGCAGATAAAATAGTTGACGCCCCGCTGTCCCTCCTGCCAATCAGGGTGACGGAAGAACGCCTCCGCCCCATCGACGCCCTGCGCACAATGTTGGAGAGCGAGGGTCGGTGAGAAGAAACGCGCCTGGCAGCGCTGGCGAACCTGCTCATCCCATCGCGCGGATCGTGGGGCACATTGGACGACGCGGAATCCTGCTTCCGCTGCAGCTTTCTGCTGGGCATGTCTTCCTCCTCCGCCTCGGTGGAGGAGCAGAGTTCACGGTAGTTGATGTTCTCAAAGTTTCGAATGTTGCCGACGTCTTCCGCTCCCCTTTCCTCTTTTGCCGATTTTTCATCGTCCACCCACACTCCAGCAATCGATCCAAAGTCACCGAAGAGAAGCGGTTCCTTCTCCCAGTCGCGAATTGTCTCAACGAGCCTGTACGAGAAGCAGCTGCATCAGTATATATTTTACATCAAGTCAACAAGCCAAGCCACAACACAAATTGCAGCACTCACCTCCGCTCGCAGTCATCTTCGAGGCCAAGTTTTTCCACACATATACTCAGGTTGCCGCGAGTTTCTTTCTTCCTCTGCATGTTCGAGATCGGGTCGACAAACTGGCGAATGAGCTCGTGAACCCAATGGCGGGCCATCGTGTACGGGGCCGCAATGTTCTTCGGATTGGCTAGCGCCAGCCCCTTGAGGGTCCTGGTCATTGACGAGAAGTTGTAATTGATCCTTGAAAGCGCAAAGAAGCGAGTCGTTGCCGAGACCAGGTCGTTCGTCATGTTGGTAATCTCGTTCGAGAACATGTGATTGACCTTCAGGAGACCCTCCTTGTCGTTCCACCTCTTGTGGTGGTTGTACACCAGGGCACTGAAGACGCCTCTGCGAGAGAAAATTTTGGTTACGCAGTGCTGAAAGATGTAGTCAAGCTCATCCTTCTCCGGGCTGCTCATTGCCAGGGCCGAAAAGTGGCGGATGAGTCTCGTGCTCCCTTCGCTCAAAACTCTGTCGTAATTCTTCCCCGAAGCGGCGACATAGCTAGCGTTGCGCACCACCATCTGGTCCGCCCCGTGCACATTGCTAGCCTGGCACGGGTCGCTCAATATGACGTTGTGGAGGATTGGCGCGAAGGTCGCAGAGTTGCAGGAGCCCTTGGCCCTGCCTATGGTGTTGGTGCAGCCGCCGTAGCTATCCATCAGGCCGCGCATGACCTCGGTTGCCGTAGTCGCGCTCTGAGGAGCGAGGTGCATGTCGTCGACGAAAACCACGCAGTGCGAGCCGCGGTTGCACTCTAAAATTCCAGAGCGCTCCTGCTGGAGGCTGCTGAACAAGGTGTTGGCCACCTTCACTCCAGTAGAGCCCCTGTCGAGGCACACGTAGACGCTCCCAATAGTCCTTCTCTGCAGGTGACGGCGGTAGTGGCGCAGGTTCTCCTTCCTTGAGAACTTATTTCGCTGTTCGCCGGCGTCCTTCGAGGCGCTGGAGTTGTCGCTGAGGACGGAATCCCAGCCAAAATTCGCCTTCGTCCTTCTGAGCTTCTTTGCGAGGCCCTCCACGACGCAGACCGGATCCTTCACGCTCAGCCTGGATGTCTCCATGTGGTCGAACTTCTCCTGGACGAGTTGTCCGGCCTTGGTAGGGTCGGGAACGTTGCAACCGTATCTTCGGAGCAGCATGGACACGACCGCAGTTTTTCCGCAGCTGTCTGCGCCCGTCAACATGGGCGAAAGCCCGCAGTGCATGTACGTGGACATGATGATATTGGCCTGAATCGTTCTACCCGTGGGGACAATGACGGTGTAGGGGAAGGGCGACAGATCGCTGTAGAACGGGTCTCTGTTCGCATTCGGCTTCGGAGCGGACATGAAATCGGAATAGCTCGGGTAGCCCTGGAGGTCCGACGCGTCCTTCTCAATCTTCCCCAACTTTATTCTTTCGTTGTCGATGTAGTAGTCGAAAATGCAGGACGACCCTCCCGAGCTCAGTCCCTGAATGTCTCCAGGAGAAGCCTCGAAGCGCTGCGACGTACGTAAAAAAGAGTTAGTTGGTAATTATGGCGTAATAAACGGATGCAGCTTAACCATCACCTGTCTCAAGAGTTCAGTGAAGACCTTCCTAGAGGCGAAGCTCTGGAGGTGGCCTCCGAAGCCCCAACTGTAGGCAAATACGAAGCAGAGGTAGGTTCTGTTGAGCATGTTCGCCTGCAAAAGCGTCAAGATGCCGAACTTCGTTTCCGAGAATAGTCCCAAACAGGGACACGCTTTCAGCGAAATAATATCGGTCTCCTCAGCCAGAGGCGCTTGCTCGGTTCCGCTCCCTTGGCGTCGACTCGGCACAACGCCGGCGTCGAGAAGTTGGAAAGTGTGCAGCATGGTTTCTAAAATTGCCAGCATGGTCTTCACCCTGGACATTGTCGTGGCGACCGCCACATTGCTGGACTTCCGGCGCAGACGATTTTCCGACATCTCCTCAACAGATCCATCGTCGTTGACCGGGATCCCGATCCCGCCGAGGATCAGCAACCTCTCGAGCAGGTCAACGACCAAGGGCGAAACCGTGTTTTCCAAAGAGATTCGCTCGATCCAGCTCATCATGAGGGTCTGGGCGACGTCTTCGTCCTCAACGGCGATGTGCACTATGCTCACACTGCCTAGAGAAGCCGGTGTCGCGTTTTCTAGCAGAGTGTTCTCCATCAAGAAGTCGACGTTTGGAGGCAGCGCCATCATATCCTGGGCTATGCTCCTCTGACTCTTGTAAAAGGGGCTCGACGAAAATTGCTCCACGAGGGCGCCGCTGCTGCCGTCGAGGACAACCAGCGCCTTCCAGGGGATTCCTCTGGTCTGCTTCTCGCTAGCGATCTCGTTGATTTGCCTCAATCTCCTCAGTAGGAGCCCGTCCCACCAAGTGCCGTTCTGGTTGCATCCAATGAGGCTTTCCATGTCAAGGCTACCGCTCCTGATCACCTCGAGGTGGAAGGCGACCTTGTTTTGCGCCTTGGAAAACTTGTCCGAGAAAATGGTAGTGGCCCCAAGGGCTCGATGGCGCAGCCAGTCCCTCACGCGCTTCTGCACCTTGACAGCGGCAGAGTGGGCGGCATCGGGATCCTTGCCTTTGGCCTGCTTCGCGTCTTCAGAAAGGTGCTCTGCAAAGACATCTCTACCGTCGTACTCTCCTCCCACTCCTGGCGGCATCCCGACGAACTTGTCAGCGTCGCCGTTGAGCATGTGAACTACCAGCTTGTAGACGCTGGACTTGCCGCTGCCCGCGACCCCTGAAATTACCGTGATCGACCCATTCGCGGCATCGGTCTTGAATTGAAGGTAGAGTTTCACGGCGGCGACCCTCTGGCCGTCTGTGGGAATCATGCCGGTCTTTTCGCAGCTCTCGTAGTACTTCGCTTCGGCATCCGTCCACTCAGCATTCGCTTCGCCGGTGGCGGAGTTCTGTTGCACGAACGGTTTGGTGGGGTCCCTATGCAAATTCTCAAAGTCGCCGAACTGCCTCTGCATGAAGGAGGCGAGTTTCTCCTTCAACATGTTGGCATCAGATTCGCTCATGTTCTGCTGGTAGATGCACTGGACCAAGCTTTGGCGGAGACTGCGGGCCTCGACGGCGTCGTTGTGCTCGCTCCAAACGTCGAGCGTGTTCTCCAGCTCAATTGCGATCTCAGTGTTGCTCTGTCTCATCTTCTCAAGGTGCCTGGCAGCGTGTTGCACCGCCGAGGCGATGGTAGTGTAGTGGACGGCGCCAATATTTGTGCCTTCGAACTCCTCCGAACAGTTGTGGAGGGCGCGCACCATGACGGGGGCGAGCCTGCGACGAGCGTGGAGATCGGGTTAGACAGATAGAGATACAGAAGCAGTCACCACCAATTCGCTCTTCACTACTATCGCACTCACCTGTCCGTCGACACGAATCCTGCCGAGAGGAGGAGACTGCGGGCAAGGACTTCCATGTTAGGGATCGAAAGGGAAACGTTCCGCAAGACGGTTTGCAACTTCAGCGGGACTGTCTTCGAGCTACAGGACGGTGCCACGGTGCAGAAGAACGAAAACCCGTAAGGCAAGTAGTTGCCAGTGAAGTACGAAGACTGCTGCATATCTTGCATCTTCATGGTGTCCGACCTCACAAGGGTCCTGGGACTGTGAGAAGGTTGCTTTGGGGTGCTGCTCTCGCGCAGGTGCAGAACCTCGTGAAGATCGCCCATGTTCAAATCGACCTTGTGCTGATTGTGATCGTGCCAGGCATTGCGAATTGCACAGAGGCAGGTGGCGAGGTTAGAAACCGTGAGCGGAGATAACTTGTCGATGCTCATCAGGCATGATATTGCGCCCCTGAAGATGCTCTTCTTGATGAGGTTGCCATAGATGCCCTTGATACTTGTTTTGTCCGTACATACTTGGGTGACCAACGGCCTTCCGAGAACCGCAGCGAGGCGGCTGAGGTGCAGCGTCTTGGTTACATCGACAGCGTCGCTTGACTCTTCAACGTGAAGGGTGGATCCCATGTGCGTCCTGATACCGTAAGCTAGCTTGAACAGAGCGTAGTCGCCACCTGAGGTCAAACCGAGGCGAGAGTATGCGCCCTGGTACTCGAATCCGTAGGGGAACGTCCACTGCTCAATCACGACTTTGACATCGCTCTTGACTTCGGCGCTCTTGGCGAGGTAAGGTCGAGGGAGGAGGCTGAATTCGGCTCGTTCCGTGCTGTCGATCATGCCATGCTTCATTGTTTGCGTAATGTCCCTGTGGTGGAGCATTTGTGTGGAGAGCAAGGAGCACAGGGCGGTTAGCTTCTTCTGCGACTTCTTCGCCACCACCTGCGCCGCAACAATGAGTGCCATCCTCTCCATCAAGGCGTCGAAGTAGTGCTCAAGTTTTTGCTTCGGGGAGTCGGAAGATATGGCGACCTCTATTTTCTCTACCCAGTCGATCTCCGACGCCACGAGGGCACTCTGGATGGGGACGTTATGGTAGCCATCTAGAAGCCAAATAGAATTCGACAGCGCGTCAGGGTCAGTGTAGTCGTCCTCATCTGCATCCGTCGAATCTTCATCTGTGTTGTCTCGCTCGGGCCTCTGCAGCGGCGAAGGTCGCGAGGAGAACATTTTCAGGATGTCCTTGGTCGTATAAGACAGCTTGTGCTGACCCTTGTACTGACTGTTGACTCTGACCTCATCCTTCGCATGCGAGGTCTTTCGCCTCCACTTTTGAGCAATGCTGACGACTTCAGGCCGTCTTTGAAGGCAGGTCTTCACGTTGGAGCTTATCGCCTGGCTCAGCCTTCCTTCCAGGTTGGCAATCCATGACTCCAGACCACCCCACATCTGCATCTCGGTGAAGTTCACGATCTCGTGCTCGCCGTGGCAAATTACTCCCACGACCTTTCCGTCCTCTCGGACCAGTCCCTTGACGTGTTCGAACATTCGGGAGATGTACATGTCCGAGGCAGAAGTGTTTCGGACGGTTTGAGAGGCCATCCAGTAAAAGTAGAAATTGATCAGCTCGTGGTCCTGCAGCCACAGAAGCCTCGGAACGAAGTCCTTCTTCTTCAGCAGCCACTCCTCGAACATTCCCCTGCACGAGTGGAAGTCCTCGAGGATGGCATTTGCCCTGTTGAGGATGTCCGGGTTGTCCTCGACGACCTTATCAATTTTTTCCGTCTTCCTGAGAATTTTAAGGACCTGGATGAAATCCGCCTCAGTCTGGAAGAAGAATTTCTGCGCCTTCCCAAACAAAGTAGATCCCTCCTCTTCCCCGCTGTGAAAAGGTACGAACAGGCGGCTCCAGACGTTCTGCACGTCGTTCCATATATCTACGAAGTCGTAAATTGCCATGACCAAGCTCCTCAGGCCCCTGAAGAAGCTCGAAAGGCCGTAAAAGCAAAGCAACTCGGGGGACATTTGCACGGCCAGGTTCATGATCTGCCTGCTCTGCTCGACGGCGTCGATGATGTACTCCGCGTTCGAAAGCAACTGGATCTTGCCTTCGTAGCGGAACTTTTTGTGGTCCAGTTCGAGTGACTCGAAGCGCAGGACCGTCATACCCCAGAGTCTCTTGATGGTTTTGAGAGCGTTGGCCAGCACCTGCGACGAGCGTACGAAGCATTAATTTTGTTCACGAGTTAGAGTGGAGTTGCGGTGGCGCAATAGACTCGGCGTGTTTCTAGCTCACCTGTGTGGCCTCTGCTCGGGCAGCTATTTTCCTGAGCGGCAGGGCGTTCTCCAAAAGATCAAGCTCGAGGAGCTTGGAGCAACGCAGATGGCGAAAGGGCCAGTCAGATTCGAAGACGCTCCTTCGCTTCGGATTTTCGCCCTTCCGTATTATGTTGTGGAAGGTCACTGTTTCGGCGTTGAGGCCTTCCAGCCTCCCGGCGACTTCCTTCTGCCTGACGAGTGGCTTCACGGCCTTCATGCTCTGCCTCATGCTGGCGCTTAAGTTGAACACGGCCTCCACCTCCTTTCTGTACAGCCCCTTGATGTCCTTGCTCCTGAGCAAATTCAAGCAGCTCGCGGCGAGCTCCACTGTTGCAACCGTCTCGCAGGCGGATTTAAATACTTCGTTGCTTTTGACGTCAACGGAGCGCTTCAATTCCTCGATTCGAGACTGCACAGCGGTCAAATTGGAATCGAATTTGGGGGCACAGTATACGTTGACAATCGTGGTCAGAATTGAAGCCTCCAAATTCTTGATGGTGTCGACGATGCTCCACAGCTCCATCATGTTGTCTATTTCCTCGCCCATCTTGAAAAATTCGATGAAGCTGTACCTTACAATCTCGGATGCCGATTCGTCGTCGTCGGTCAGATAGCGCCTCTTGCAAGTGTCCAGCATAACGTCCTGCATTTCGTCGAATTCGGCAATATTCGCAACAATCTTGGCCCGCATTTTGTCGATGGTCGCCAAGAATTTAAGGACTTGTAAGTGGTCGGACTTGAAACTCTTGAAGATTGGGTTGGAATACAGGCGCTGCAGCTTCTTGATGTCGGCCTTCAGGTTCTTCAACTGCACGTCCTTCAACTCGAGCCTGAATCGATTCATGAGGCTGTCGGTTTCGGACTGGCAGTGCGCCAGATTCACTCTGTAGTGGGACAGCGCGTCCAAGATTTGGGTGTGCAGCAAGGTCGGGGGCGGAATGGTGGCGATACCTCGCTGCGCCCTGGTGGGACGGTGGGAGTGATTGTCCTTCGGGCCGGCATCGATGAGTTGGTTGTCCTTCAAGAACTTGTAGAAAGAGTCCGCCTTCTCGACTTCAGACACCAAGACGTCGAGGTCGTTTTCATGGACCGTCAAGGTCTTGAGCTGGGCGACGTACTCCCTGACATTGGTGCACACTCCGCTGACCTCTCTGCTGCTCTTGTTCAGTTCGCCCAGCACGTCGTTGCCGAAGGTCATGAAAAAGACCGGCAGCGTCGACTTGAGAGAGTCGAGGCACTTCTGCGGCCCGCTGAGCAGCGTGCTCCTGAGCTCGACATTGTCGATTTCGAAAATGTTCCGCGGAGAGATGGTGGGGATCGACTGCATTGCCGCCTTGTTCTTGTAATGCCGAGAGACTATTGCGTCCAGCCAGCTCAAGTCTCTTATTGCCTGCGACAATTCAGCTTCGTCCTTGACGTCGGTGTTGTCGCGAGATGACATTCTGAGCCTTTTGCACACTTCCGAGTCGATGTTCCAATGCTCAGAGTAGTAGAGCAGGTCCAAATACGTGTTGTACCGTGCATGGACGTACTCGATCATGTTCTCGTAGACCTCCGTGCTGGAAGTGATGATCCGCTTCGCCAAACTTTTGTACTCCGAGTCGTCGTTTATCATGGTCTGGGCCCACGGAGAGTTCAGCAATTCTCTCGCATTCTCCTTCGAGAACAGGTAGACGCGACCATCGAATTGGTCACTGCCGCCGTCATCATGTGTGTCGCCGTCAGAATCGTCATCGTCGTCCTCAAAGTCGAGGTCAGCGTCAAAGTTGTTCTCGTACATGACCACGAAGGGCTTGATCTTCGAGTGCTTCTTCAAGGGTTTCACCTTGCTGAGAATGTAGATGACGCTCATGTTGGCGTTCACTATCATTTCGATCCAATCGGTGATGTTGGGGCTCGGGTCCAGCTGGCGAGCGGGGACGTCGAGCGTTATGTTTAGCTCGAAGGGCGGCGAGGGCAGGGACGCTGTAAGGTACGAGTGAAGGAATTGGAGGTATTCACGAGCGCTGGTGATCTTAGATTCCATCAGCATTGACGTCAAAACCTCGTATTCTATTGTTGGTTTTGCCGTCTTTGACGAGGCGCTGAACTTTTCGAAGAGCTGGTTCAAGTGCCGCGTCGCCACCTTTAAGACCTGCGCCTCTGCGGTGTTGTTGTCGTCGGTCAGGTCGATGTCCTGAAACTCTTCCTCGAAATTGCGCATAATTCCGTCCTCATCGGTTGGAGTGATGCCGACTTTTATTTTGCCCACGAAGGTGTCGGGCTTCACGAACGACACGAGCATGGACATGTGCTTCAGGATCACGTCCCTGAAGCTCCCTAGGAGCATGTACTGCGTCAGCTGAAATAGCTTCAGAAAGGTCTGCGTGGGGGTGTGAGGTGAGAGAAGAGGAGGAGAGGGGGGTTTGGTGGGGGGTAATAAGGCATACCTTGCAAGTGGAGCGCTGGCGCGCAGAGACAGACCAAGGGAGTGGGATGTTGGAACCTCTTATTGAGGAAGGGTCGGGATCGCTGTCAGCGTAGTGCTTGGTGGGTGGGGGGCCGCTGGTCATGGTAGCGTAGGGAGAGGAGACGAGGAGCTCCTCGGCTATCATCTCGTCCTTGCAGATTATCGCCGTGAGGTGGGCAACCTTCCCGTACGCTGTGAGAACGAATTGGAACGATTTCTCTCTTGCGGCGCACTGCGTGGACATGTCGTTAGTGTGTTAGTGTTAGTGTGTGTAGTGTTAAAGGGTTCGAGAGGGGGATTGTGGTGTACGCACCTGTCGCTCTCTGAACCCCTCGAGGTCGAGCTTGCCCCCTTCGAAGTTAAGCATCTCGAGCCTGCCCAGCTCCCAGCATATGTCTCTGATGCTTTCGAGGCCCTTGCTGAAGTTCGGTCTCAAGAACATCAAGTTCTTCGTCAAGAAGAGCTTGATCCTTTTCAATTTTATTTGTCTATAATATGTTTTATACTGAAGGTAAGGGGGGGGGGGGGGGGGGGGGGGGGGGGGGGGGGGGGGGGGGGGGGGGTTAGATGCGCGCTTTTGGATCCGTTTGATATAACCGAGTTTCTCCCTCACCTTGCGAAAATATATGCGCAGCGTAATGTTCTTGAACGTGCTCATCTTGATAATTTTGTTAAACACCTCCTTGTGGAACTTCCAAGTTTTCGTCGTTACGAAGCTTGGCTGATTGTGAGAGTAGTACGTGACGCCGGTGTCGCTTATGATGGCGAACTCGGGCTGGGTGGAGGCGTAGGCAGGGGTTATTGTTGGGGAGATGAGGAGGTTGTAAGGGTTCAGACGTGGGGAGTTGTCGGCGTAGTGCAAAGGGAGGGCGAAGGTGAAGGTTTCAGAGGAGGGAGTGAGCAGAGTGGGGTTGAAGGGAGTGGCAGGAGTTGTCGCGTTCATGTTCATGTTCGTGCTTGTGTTTGTGTTTGTGTTTGTGTTTGGAGCTGCGTAAGGCGACGTTAGGTTTGTGGAAGTGGTATGGGGACGAGCTAGCGCTGAACTGGTGCTCGGACGAGATACCCCGACGTTGATGGACTGAGGAGTCCTGGGCGTGCGCCTGTGCTGCTGCTGGCGCGACTGGGGCGTGAAAGCGGTGCTCGGCCTGATTGCACGAGGGTTCGAAGGAGAAGCGCTTGTGCTCGGTCGAGGATATGATGAGGAGGGATGGGGAGCAGACGTTGTCCGTAAGGTTCTGGCGGCCTTTGCGTAGATGTCGCGGGGATTCCGCACCGACCGGTTGGCGGGCGAGAATGGGTTCGGGGTCAATCGGGTTCGAATTGACGGGTCCGCGTTGAACGGCTGGGGATCGAGGGTTAGTTGATTTGCAGGATGCTGGCTGGGGATGGGGCTGCTGAGGTGAGGTGGGGGGAAGCATTCACTCTCACCTCGGATTTAATGCTCAGCGTGTTCATGAATAGGTCTTTTGCCTTTGCGTAATCCTGCGCGCTGCTGGTAGCCGGCCTCGGCACAATGCCAGCCTGGGCAGCAGAGGACGGAGGTTTCATCTTAGTTTTTATGGGCGACACCATCTTGGTGGTGCTGACGTGCGAAAATATTCCGGCCGTGTGAGGGCGCTGGAGAGAGACCAAAGGCTGCTGAAAAGGGGGCTGGAAGGAGAGAGGTTGGAAGCTTGGAGTGGCTGGATTGAGCAGGCGATGCCTCAGAGCTGCCTTGGGTGATACAGTTGTGCTACCTCGTATCTCATCAGTGTTTAAAGATAGTGGAGGCGGAGAGCGGCCGGCCAGGCCACTGCTACGTGGAGGACTTGGAGTGGAGGGCATTCTATTGATGTCAGCGGTGAGTATGTCGATGGGATGGATTGGATTGGTTCGATGGCAAAGATCCCAGCAGCAAAGCTGATTTTTAACATCTCGGGATTGGAAACAGTATTTGCAAGTTTATTGGTGAGGCGGGGCGCTGCAGGAGCTGTCGAAAGACGGGGCGAGACGATGAGGGCAATTGTCCCCTGCTAGAATTGGCTCAACGGGTAGTCGAGAGCGATCGTGGATTTGGAGGAGACACAAAACCCAATCTTAAATACATCGCATTTCTCCCATGTCTAAGGAACCCTGGAGTGTTCTCCTCGTCCGGGAGATTGGGGGGGGGGGCAGTTTACTTTGCGAAAATCGTAGGTGTCTGTGGTGGATTATTATTCTAACACTTTTTCGCTCGTAATGGTACAGAATAAAAGGCCACAGGACAAATCCGGCAGGACGCCCTTGTTTTGACAGATCATCATGTCCCTAGATTCGTTAGGTAGCGTGAAGCGAAGTTACCACGAGCTCAAGATCGGGCACGAGTAAGTAGGGGGGGAGGGTAGGGGGTAGGGGGTTGGGTTTTCGTTGTCGTGGCGTTGTTGTTGTTGTCGGTGCAACTTACTTCTAACTTACTTCTAACCCCTTTTGTCCGCCTCTTTCATCTACTCCTCACTGCCCACAGGACCTTCGTGATTGATACTCGCTACACCAATTTGAAAAAGATCGGCAACGGCAGCTATGGCTTCGTGGTATCCGCCACGGACACGCAGACCAAGAGAAAGGTCGCCATCAAGAAGATCAAGAACACCTTCCAAGATTTGATCGACGCAAAGAGAATTCTGAGGGAGATCAAGCTGCTCAGGCACTTCAACTCGCACGAGAACGTCATCACAATCCAGGACATGATGTGCCTCCCCCCCGACACCGTCGACTTCGAGGACGTATACATCGTCACTAATTTGATGGAGAGTGATTTGGACAGGATCATCAGTAGGTGAGATTATTTGTTGAGTGTGTACGTATATATATATTGTGTGTGTGTGTGTGTATCACCTAACATATAAACAATTCGCAGCTCGCAAGACCTGTCGGACCAGCACTTCCAGTACTTTTTATACCAGATTCTTAGAGGCTTGAAATACATACACTCGGCAAGCGTCTTGCACAGGGACCTCAAGCCGAGCAACTTGCTCGTGAATGCAAACTGCGACTTGGCCCTGTGCGATTTCGGACTGAGTAGGGGGGTGGACGGAGAGGCCGACAGCGGCCTGACCGAATACGTAGTCACTCGGTGGTACAGGGCTCCCGAGTTGCTGTGCGACTCTTCTAGTTACGGCAAGCCAGTCGACATTTGGAGGTGAGTGAGTGAGGCGGGAAGGAATGTGGAGTGAAGTGGAGTGGCGTGGAGTGGAGTGTTGGCTTAATTTCTAGCTTAGCTTGGACAACTTTGCTAATTCTTTATTTTCTCCTGCTCTTCTGTTCTATTCTATCTATTCTTCGCTACAGCGTCGGGTGCATCTTCGCCGAAATGCTCACTAGGAAGCCTTTCTTTAGGGGAGACCACCCGCATCACCAACTCGCGTGCATCGTGGAGAAGCTGGGGTGCCCCAGTGCCGAGGATATGACGTTCGTCACAAACCCGAGCGCAAGGAAGGCGGTTACCAGTGCCGCGGAGGCGAAGATCAGACCCCTGACCGACTTTTTGCCCAGGGGCATCAATCCTCAGGTGAGCTATAGTGAGGAGTGTAGACATTATTGCGTACAATTTCTTTGCTACGCATACTAACTTGAAGCTCGTCACAGGCTGTGGACTTGCTGCAGAAGATGCTCATATTCGCGCCAGAAAAGAGGATCACAGTCGACCAGGCCCTGGCACATCCGTACCTGCGAGAACTTCACTCGCAGATGAAGGAGCCGGAGTGCGGCACCATGTTTGACAGCGAGTTTGAGAAGAGGGGGTACGCCCCTGGGGTGACTATTCCCAAGGATGACCTGCAGGATTTGATGTTTCAGGAGATGCTTCAGCTGCGGCCCCTTGGAGAGGAGTCGATGGAGTCGATGGAGCTCAGCATGGAGAGGCTCGGCCTCAACGACGGCGGGGTGGAGGAGGGGAAGGAGTCAGAGAGCAAGAATGGGGACAGTAAGCTGGACGACGATGACGACTACGACGATGCTAAAATGGAATACTGAGCTTTTTAGTCTAAGAAAATGAGGTTTATAATATCTATTTGATTGAGCTGGTTGGTTTCTCAACAGCAGCCTCCGCTATTATTGCTGCTGCCCACTTTCTTCAGGCTGAGGCCCCTCCCGCCGCTTTTCCGTCCCCGCTCTTTGTCGCTCTCATAAACCTGTCATCATGTTGTTGTTGTTTGGTGTGTTAGATTTGTTTTCTGTACTGTTTTATTTCGGTACTGCTCACCTTCACCACTAGCTCTTCAAACGCAGCCTGAATCCCCTCCCCAGTTTTGGCCGAAGTTCGGGCACTCAAAGTCAGGCCAAATTTGGATGTTACCTCATTGTGCTCTTGCATGGATACCATGGCTTGCTTGTCGCACTTGTTGCCCACGATTGAAACGCAGTTCAGGATATTGCTGCGTAGGAGAGGGAAGGGAAGGTTGCGTTTCGTTGCGTTGCGTTGTTGGGTTTCAGCAAGGGTTAGACGGTTGGTTCGAGCTTTACGTGGTAAGTGTGTGCTTCAGCTGCGTACCTATTGCTCTCAGCCGTGTCCCTCAAATTCTTAATCCACGAGCTCAGGTTATTAAACGATGTCTTCTCCGACACGTCGTAGACAAGCAGCGCCCCCGCAGCCCTTCTGTAGTGGCTATTTGTGATCGCCCTGTATCGCTCCTGCCCCGCTGTGTCCCATATTTGGGCCTTGATTTTCGCTCCCGAACTGTGCTGGACGATCTTGGTGGCGAACTCGACTCCGACGGTGGGCTTCGGGTTGCGCGAGAAGGTGGCCACGTTGCCCTTTTCGTCGGGGATTTTCTCCGAGTCCGGGGCGGTGTAGTAGCCTGGAGGGTTTGAGAGGGGAGGTGGTGTGGTTGGGGGGGGAGGCGAGGGTCAGAGGGGGGCTTGGGGGATGTGCAGGGTAGGCGTGGGGGCGTTGGTGATACGCGCAGGAACAAAAATGAGAGACTGGCGCGCGTATGCGATAATTTTTATCCCTTCGACCTCTCGCTGGAACGACTGCACCTCCACCGGAGGGAAGAGGAGGAACGGGGGAGGATGCTCATGGTTGCTGAATAGGCGTAAATGCGTCCTCACCTAGAATATTCGTCTTGCCGACGCCAGCGTCACCGACGAGGACTATCTTGTACATTGCATCGAATTCGGAATGGCGAGATGGGGAAGCCATCCTGCGAGGGTATCGAAAAATTGGCTAATTTTGAGCTTTGAGCTTTGTTGAAAGCAAAACAAGAAGTTTGGTGAGTGGTTTGGAAAGTGGTCGGGAGTTTTTGAGGGCCGTTCGTGGAAGGGGGCGTGAGATGGGTCGGCCTGAGCTGATGCAGTTTGCACTTCTTGCGTCCTGGTTGCTGTTTTGTTTGCGTGGAAGTTGTTGTCCCCCGTCCTGGCTTGGAGACATTGGCCTGAAGTGATAATATCGCACTTATTTAGTTTTCAATTTTACTAACAACTGTTGGGATCTCCGTTAGGTCGCGAAGCAAACATAAAAGTATCCATAATAAGTCTCCGCCCTTGGAAATGTCAGGCTTCCAGCAGGAGCAGCCTGATGTCTCGATGGGTGACTCTTCCACATCTCCTCAAGACGTCGTCTCCGCCCTCCACCTCGCCAGCCTCTCCGGCGACCGCGAGCTAATAATATCAACCCTCGAGGAGAACGCGAAGCACTTCAGCTGCATTCCCCTCCCTCCCCCCGCCCCCTGCGACGCGTCTCAGGCCGTCAAGGACATCCTCCGAGAGCGAGTCGTCCTAAACGGCATAAGCTTCCTAGGCCAGGGATCCCTCTTCTTAGAGACCCTCCGCCGCCTCTCCGAGGTCCTTTGCAGCAGCGACGAAGTCGGTTCAACCTGCGGTGACTCAACTGGTAATTTTGTAGTCGACGCTATCCTCACTCGCTGTGCTCGTACTACCTCAGGTTACGACTCTTACAACACCGTCCTCCAGCTATTGCAGAGTCCTACGATGATATTGAAGCCTAGGTCTAGTGAGAACCCTCCCATTGATATTGAGTTGTTTGTGACGTACGGGGGAGTTCACGGTGCGGTAAGCAGTACGAATATGTACGGTTTTTATAGGTTAGAGGATATAGAGCAGATGGGGAACCGCACTTCTGACCATTCTATGTCTGGGGACGATCAGAGTGATAACCCGTGGCTGAGTATTGACACGGTTATTGTGGAGAAGATTGACTTTAGGACGGGGAGGAGTTTGAGGTTTTTAAGGATTGAAATTCCTAATAGAGTTAGCGAGAGTACGGCGGGAGGGGAGAAGAGTTCGATATATAGTCGGCCCTGAGTTTATTTTTTTATTACTGAAAATATATTGTCTAGTAGTGATTTGTTGTGTTGGGTTGTGTTGTTTTTCAGTCAATAGCGATAGCTGCCTCCTCATCTTCCCCTCCTCCCCTGGCCTTCTTGGGCGCGACTGCTCCGTCGTCTTCCTCCGACCTACCCCTCTTCCTCGTTCTGAGACTGTTGGCGTTATCCTCCTCCGTAATTTCAACGATATCATCATCGTCGTCGTTGTCGTTGGCATCCGCCGCGCCTGCGGTAGAATCCCCTAGGTTGTCGTCTCCCGGTACATCATCTTCCTCCTTTTCCGACGATTTGGACGGTTTAGGCTTGGGCTTGTCACCTCCTACGATGAACTGGTTCTCGTCCTCCTCGTCGAACTCCATGTGGACGATCTCGAGGGTTATCTCCATGTCCTGCTCGAAGTCCTCGACGGTTAGGATGGTGCCGTCTTTGATTCCGCCTGCGGGCAAATCTTTAAGAAGTTTCGGGAGGTTGACTTCGTACTGGGGTGGGGAGCGAAGCGAGTTAGAATTCCTACTTTGCATTGCCACTATAATCTCTTATGCGGTTTATATATTTCTCACCTCCTCCTCTCCATCCTCGTATATTTGCGAGCATCCAATTTGAAGGATGGGTGAATTGAAAGACATCTTCTTCTTCAGAATATCATCAATCATAGTCTGTAGAATAGTGGTCTCAGCGTTAACGCTGAGTACGACTCTAGCGTTCCTACAAACGTAGCACTTCTCATTAGGCGACACGAGGCTAGTAGGTTGGAGGAAGAGTCCCTTCCTCGTCTTGTCCCTTAGGCAGTACGTGAATTTGCAGACGCCCTTGATTTTAGAGACGCCATGCTTCAGGATCTTGAAGAGCTCGAGGACTTGGAGGCCAGCGACTATGGCGTTGGTAGTGGCGATGGCGGGGATTATGTTACCTGCTATGCCCTTGGCGGTGTAGAAGCTGGAGGTTTCGATGGAGAAGATGCTGGCGCGGAGGTTGGACGCGGCGGTTACGAAGCGCATGGAGAGGTGGTTGTCCTTGTCGAACTCGGTGGCGGCAGTGAAGAGGGCGGGGGGGGAGGTGGAGGTGGTGTAGACTTCTTTGATGATGGAGAAGAGTTCGTGGCAGCACTGTGGTTTGAGTTGTTAGTAGTGGTTGGAGTGAGGTGGTGTGGTGTAAGGGTGTGAGGGGGGTTTACTTCTGTAGATTTCTGTAGATTTCTCACCTGCTCGTCAGTCCAGATAATTTTCTCCCCATTATCCTTCGTACTCGGTGGCTGTTAAATGGTATGAATTGTATGAATTGTGAGTGAGCTTCGAACAGTATTTGTTTCAAAGAAAAACATTCCTCACCTCATTAGACTTCCACCACTCCTCCGCCTTAACCATTAAAGCTTCAATATCCTTCGCAACCGGGACCTTCGCCGCGCCTTTGTACCTATCCATGGAGAGCTGTTTGTTGATTTCGGTAGTGTATAGGGCCGTGAGGGCCGAGACAGCGTACGATTTAATAGAATCGAAGGAAGGTGAATCGGTCGGTTTCAGTCTACTGTCGACGACTGTTGTTGTTTTGTTGCGGTTTTGAGGGGTGTCAGTGTCATTCCTTCACAAAACATCCAATCAACAACGATTCCCTCACCTGGCTCCATGAAAGTACTAGGCTCATCACTCTCAACCGTATCCTCGAAAAGCATACTAGCCGTAGCGTCTCCGAACATCAACTTATACAATTCCTTACCCCACACAATACAGTGAACAGGCATGGAAGGCGTCGACCTAATCGTGCAGATAGGGTACACCTTCTGAGTCGGCTTCGGCTGACACTCGTAGCACTCCGTCTGTTTACCTGCTATGACGGTCGTCTGTCCTAGATAACCTGTCGTACCGGCTTCGATTAATGGTATATCTGCGCTTAAACATAACCTGTTAACGTGCCTACGTGCGGAAACGTTGTCTAAAGCGTTCAAGACGACGGTGAAACGCTTGAAGAAGGAGGTGGAGAAACGGGAATTGTCCTTCACGTTACCGTGGTGAGGCTTGTAGAAACCTACGCCTGGAACGGAGGAGGATGTGTGGCCGAGGGTAGAGGATATTTTACGGGAGGCGATGCAAGCTACTTCGCACTTTGGGAGGCCGACGTGCTCGCCACGGAAGAGAAACTGACGGTTCAGGTTGGAGACGTCGATGGTGTCGAGGTCGATTACTTCGACGGCTGTGAAGCCTGAACCGGCGAGGTTTTTTAGGAGCTCGCAACCGATTCCGCCTGAACCGATTACTAGGATGGAGGAGGAGGAGATTAGAGGGGAGAGGACTTCCATTATGGAGTAGGATAGGATTGATTCTTGCTGTAGCGGAGAATGGCGGAGAGAGAGAGAGGGAGAGAGAGGGAGAGAGAGGGAGTGTTAGGTGGAAGGTGCGTAGTTCGGAGGGACCTTTTCGTGTGGGTGTGAAAAAATTGATGTTTAGACTTATTACGGACAGATATGTTATGGTAAAATTGCTAGGCTATGACATAGTTGGCAACTGGCATGATTCAATTTAACGAAGCGTACCTTGAATATTGAGATATTAGAGATTACTACAATCTCTGGAAAGTCTGAAAGCATCGTATTTCATCGCATCGATACGACACAAGGCCTCCGATACGACAAAAGGCCTGTGTCAGTGATATCTACGATACTCTGAAACACTCTAAGCGCCGTTTAAATCAATAAAAACGGTCCAAAACCATCCCGTCCCTCTTTACCCCAAAATGTCCTCCTTCATCTACCCTCCCTCCACGCCGCCCCTCGACATCCTCATAGGCTGCACTGGTTCAATCGCCTCAGTGAAGCTCCCCAAACTCTCATTAACACTCCATTCCCTCGGTTACACTCATTCAATAGTGTTAACAAAGGCCTCCAGTTTCTTCATTGACGAGGAACATCAAGGGAGTGCTAAAGTCTACGATAGTAAGACATACGAAGAGTGGAAGAAACTCGTAGACGCAGGCATTGTAAGGGTATACAGGTCAGATGACGAGTGGGATTGTTTACGTGACGGTATAATACCCCTCTCCTCCTCCACTTCCGTCTCCACTTCCGTCTCCACTTCCGTCTCCACTTCCGTCTCCACTTCCATCTCCCCCTCCGTCTCCCCAACCTCCCCACCAGAAGGAAAATTCAGATGTCCCGTCCTCCACATAACCTTACGTACCCTCCACACTCTCCTCCTAATCGCTCCTCTCTCCGCTAATTCCCTCAGTAAATACTCCCTCGGTCTCTGCGACGATACTCTAAGTAGTGTAGTCCGTGCTTGGTCAATGTCGAAGGATTGTATAATCTGTCCTGCTATGAATACGGGAATGTGGGAGCATCCTGTTACGGGGAGGAGGTTGGAGGAGTTTAAGGGATTTTGGAAGGGGATGGAGGGGGAGTGTGTTGTTGTGCAGCCTAAGGTTAAGGTTTTGGCGTGCGGGGAGGAGGGGAGGGGGGCGATGGCTGAGGTTGAGGTGAGGAGGAGAAGAGGATTATATGATTTTAAGAGAAGAGACGCTCTCCCTACTTTCAGTTGACGCCGGCTGCAACATCAACCAAGGCGCACATTGGCCTCTTCATCACATAACTTGTTTTAAGCTCCGACTGTTCTAACTCGTATTCTTTCACCCTTCTCATTGCGGCAGGATATTGTTGAGATCGTCAATAGGAAGCTACCAAAGGGAGGGGGCGCAGTCGAGAGTCGCGGCGAGAGGATAAAGAGGATGGTCTTGGAGGCGGCTCGCAAGAAATTCGAGGAGAGGAAGGAGGAGATAGGAGGAGACCTCGCTGCGCCAATAAGCCCCAGCTCGAACGAAATTATCGACGCCGTTATGAAGCAGCTGAAGACCATCGGGTTGGGGGAGAGTCCCACGATGTATGACCTGGGCTGCGGGGACGGTAGGTGGCTGAAGGAGTTTTGGTCAGGTTTCGGCGGGAAGAGCGTCGGCATAGAGGTCGACGACGAGAGGATAGAGAAGGCCAAGGAGAGGTGCGAGGGCCTCGAGGGCGTAGAGGTCAGGAAGGGCAGCGTCTTCGACGACATTGAAGGGTTAGAGGAGGCGAACGTTGTGGTCATGTACCTTTTTAGAGAGGCGATTGAGGTCATGAAGAAGAGGTTCGAAGGCAGGAAAGGTGTCGTGCTTGTTAGTGTTGGCTTCAGCTTCGGGACGGGGTTCAAGTGTAGCTGGGAAGTTGATGTTGGAGGTATAAAAGTGTATATGTACGATTTGCGATAAAATTCTTTTTAAATACTTTTATTTTGGGTTATGGTTATGGTTAGGGTTAGGGTTAGGGTTAGGGTTAGGGTTAGGGTTAGGGTTAGGGTTAGGGTTAGGGTT
>BRXY01000370.1:0-38620 GCA_030267945.1 Triparma strigata | reverse complement strand
GGGACGGGTAAGAGTAAGAATAAGAGCAAGAGCGGTGGGGTGATAATAGCACAGTACGAGAATGAGATAATAGCGAAAGGGAAGGCACTTGGGGAGCAGGCGTTGAGGATGAACGAGGGGAGGGGAGGGGCGGTCTAGGAATTAAGTGGGGGTTTATGCGGAAATAAATTCTTTTGATTTTTTTTTATTAACATCGAACGTCAACCGACAACTATCTTTTTTCTTCAAGCCAAGGACCCAGGACCTTATCCAGAAATATGACATGGACTCTGGCCCACTGCAATTTTTAACGACTAGATCCCACCCCAAACGATGGCTACGATGAGATCCCCGCTATCGTCGCTTCACTCGAAGGCGAACTCCCAGCAGGAGAAGCTGTCGGTACGTATTTAAAGCAGGCGTCGCCCGGTGATTCTTTTCACAACTTAATTTGTAACGGCAACAAGGCTCCTTGCCTGTTTGGTGAAGAAGAGCTTTTAGGGGGATTGGAGGGCGGGGCTGAGCTCCAGAGCTGTTTGAGGTCGTTTTATCCTATGTGACGTGCACGTACAGAGCCCCTAACACGCCCTTCGTCACGCAGATTCTGAAGATTGTCCAAAAACTTGAACGCGAGGAGTCCATGGCACGAGAAAGGCAAAAGGAGGAAGAGGAGAAGAGCGGGCGGGAGGCCGCTGAGCGCTTGGTGATCGAAATGAACGATCAAGTGCACGCCATGGTGATGCAGAAGAAGGAGCAGGACGAGCACGCCCTGTACGTTGCTGAGAAGAAGAGTACCGAGGAGAGAGACCGTGACATTGCTCGTATGGCCGATTACGATGCCAAGGAGGAACTTTGGCTAGAGGAGTACGAGAGAGAGAATGCCAACTGGACGGCCGAGGTGAAGGGAGATAAGGCCCTGGCTAAATTGCAGCGCTCGGAGCTGATGGCGTTGAAGGAGGATCACAAGGCGTTGACGAGGGCTTACAAGAAGGCGAAGTTCTTCCCGGTGAAGGCTCAGGGGGGGTTGAAGCTCGAGTTGAAGCTTCCCAATATGTTCACAACGTCCTTGAGTGTCGACCACAACAAGCAAGAGCTCAACGTCGAGGTGGAGGTGAGAGGACAGAAAAGGGATGTATTGTATTGTGTGTTGCTTGCTAACCCAGGCAACCCTTCAACTCTTCGCAGGCCGAAACCCCGACGGTCCCCCTTGGCTTGATGGAATATATTGGTGACCTGAAGCTGAAGGATGTGAAGTTTCAGTGCAGCCTGAGCTTCGTACCGGGGCCCGCTTGCAGGGGGGGTAAAGAGGACTGGAAGGACATGAAGGTCCGCCACGACTTCATCAAGGACAACTCTGTCCTCCGAATTTTCATCCAAAAGAACGACGGAGACAGCAGCTGGATAAACAACACTGACATATACGGTGAGTCTTATGCGTCATCTCTGATACATTCTCTCCTTCGCCGTTTCTAACATCATGAACGCCCCTTCCAATGCGACTCACTTCGCTCGTCGCAGCCAAGTACAGGAACGGAAGCTGGTTTGGCTGGTGATTGTGGTGATTGGTTGTTAGGTGAAAGTGCATAAATGTTAAAAGAATTGAATTGTTTATTTAGAGAATCGTTATGTGCTTTTTTTTATGTTTCATGTTTATGCTTCCACTTTGTTGCTGATCTCAGCGCTGTTCAGTCTAAACTCGAGGACGTCTCGAAGCCTGCAAAGGTTTCCTATGAAATCCATGCTCTGCAGGCGATTGACTTCGACACCTTGGTCGACGCAGATGCGGATAATGTAGGAGGCAAGGATGGTTACGCCGGTGGAGAATGATTTTGGAATTTTGTCTTCGGCTGGGGGGGGTAAGGGGGGATGCTGGGGGTCTGGGTTTGGGTTTGGGTTTGGGTTTGGGTTTTGACGTTGGGGGGCGGCTTCTTCGCTGAAGGACGATGAGAGAGAGCCGAACCCTGCGACAAGCGGGAGACGAGGGGAGGAGTGAGGTGACGAGTTAGAATAAAGTAGCACTGATGGTGAGTGGCCGCAGCTTCCCACCTTTCATGAGCAGGGACTTTCCGATGTTGAGGGTTCCGCCTGCAATCACAGAGGCTCCGCCGGCGAGTACAGAGGCGCCTCCCAGGAGGGCGTCGATGCTAGAGTTGCGGCGGCGGGTCGTGTTCACCTTGAAGGGATCCGAGGTGGTGTCCGGAATATCCGAGGTGTCCTTGGATTTTTGTTGGGGGCTGGGGGGGGTGCCCCTGGAGAAGGGCGAAGTCGGCGGAGGGGGCGACGATCCCTCGTTGGACACTGTGAGGGTCAACTTATACACGTTCCCGTAACCGTCGCAGATGCCGTAAACCTGGTTCGTCCCGTCGAGGACGACGATGTCGATGTTGGAGGTGTGGATGTACCCGTCGCCGGGGGAGAGGAGCAGGATTGCCTTGAGCTGTGTCAGGATGGAGCAGATCAGGGAGAGGACAGTCGGGGCGGTCCTCAACACGTGCGGTCGCAGGCCGGGGTTGGAGGGCAGGGGGGGGTAGTAGCGGGACAGATCGTGGACCCAGGGAATGTTGAGGATGGTGGGGAGGGAAGAGGGCGAGGAAGTGAGGGCGAAAGAGGTGAGGAGCTGGTACAGCTTGAGGTCGATCAGGTTATATACCGTGCGGCAGGTTGTGTGATAGGTGGAGAGCAGCGGGGGCAGGAGGGTGGAGTGGAGGCTGTTCAGGGTTTCGGTGTGGAGGGGGAGGTTTTGCGGAGTGTTGTGTGGGGAGGCGGCGCTCGCCTGAGTGCGAGGAGCGAAGCGACGAGTTAGAATGTGGCGGTCAAACGACAACAGTTATGAGACACACTCACCTGTTTCTGCAGAATCTCCAGGGACAGCTTCTGATTGCGCTGCTTCTTCTCAAACGCTTGCTGCCGCAGCGCGTTCAGCTTCTGGACTAGCTCCTGGGGAGTTGGCGAAGGGGGGAAGAGGGAGGCAGGGCTCGACTGCTGCTTGAGACTTTTCAGTTCCGCCTGCAGCTCGGCCTGCCGCGTCAACAGAGGTTCCAGCAATTCCCTGATGCACTTATCACAGAAAGCCAACGAGGACTGAGGGGTGGGCGAGAGCGACGGCGGGTGGAAGCAGTGGGGCTGCGACATTTGGAGTGGGGTCGACGAGAGCAAGAATTTCAGAAAGAATTTGAGGATTTGGAGCTTATGGAGGGGTGAGGGGATCTAAAAATTATGTGCGCAACTTTTGAAGTCACTTATATATATCAAAGTTGCGCGTTCGCGATCGTCAGACAGAAGGAACTAGAAAATTAAATTTGTTTGGAGCTGATTTAAAATCATTTTTTTGGACATATTCTTCACTTTAGGATCACTAAGAGGGCAAAAAATGGATTTGAAGTTCTTCCAAAAAATTGATTAGCAAAGCCTCCAATTTGTCTCTAAAGTGTTCTCATACCTACTTAAATATGCATATTATTCTAAATATGTCACTTATTTGGTAAATAGATCCTTTTATCATGCATAAATTCAACTTTTTAAATCCGCCAAGATAGACTATTTCGGAAATTATAACCCTAAATATTATTTTGGAGACCTTAAATTGAAGAATATGACCAAAATTGGCCACAAAAATGTCCCTGTCTTGAGATGAAAATTTCTCTGGAAAACGTTTTTTCTGATTTCCACTGCAGAAACGTCCGCTGGACTTCGCCCCGATTGAGAATAGTTCTGTGGTCCTTCAGAATTGTATTTGGGAAGGTTGGAGCGCGCCCCTGAAGTTTAGCAGTGTCGCAAGCAGTTGCTCTTCACTCACGGAATGAAAAGCTGCTGCGCCGTCCTCTTCATGCTGCTCCTCCTTCGCCGAACGACTGGCTTCTCTGCGAGCTTCTCCTCCTCCTCGCTGAGTAGACGATTGGAAAACATTAAAGACCTAGTCCTTGACAACGTTCCTCCCACGAACACCTTGGTCGATGTGTGCAGCGATCACGCGTTGCTACCGATCCACGTCCACGCGTCCCCGCACAACCCGTTCGAGAAGTCGATTGCGATTGATTTATCCGCGAATGCCTGCTCAGGAGCATCCGCCACCCTCCAGTCGCTGCCCCTTCCCCACCCGCCAATAACCGTCCTCGAAGGCGATGGTCTGCTCCCTCTGATGAACCCTGACCCCACCTCAACCTCCACCCCCCGCACTTACACTGTGGTGATTGCCGGCGTCGGCGTGAACACGATCCTGGACATCCTCTCGCCCCTACAAACGGAATCCATACCACCGCACCCCCAAACCTTCCCCAAATTAATAATCAGTCCAACAAAAACACGAAGCCGGAACCTCCTCAAAATATTCAACGAAAGTCCTGTTCTAAAAGCTCACTACGGCCTAAAACAAGTAAAAGTGAACATAGAACGGAACCGGTGGTACTTTGCCTTCGAATTCCACGCCAAAAGTACAAGTTCTCCTCCTCCTCCTCCTCCACCACAACAAGGCTATATCGTCTACTGCCTGAAATCCACAACGTCTAGCCGAACTTACATCGGCTCGACCAACGACCTGAAGCGCCGGCTGCGCCAGCATAACGGCGAATTAGCTGGAGGCGCGAAGAGCACTCATTCTGGTCGCCCCTGGATTGTAGGAACGACCGTGTCAGGCTTCGGCACTAGTAGGAGCGCTGCCACCTCCTTTGAGTCCTCCTGGAAGAACCAGGATCCCGTGTCAAAAAGGGGCTATGAGAACCGCATCGAGAAGCTCTCCACGACGCTAGCCAACAACTCCCCCCCGGGCCTAACCCTAACTCAAACCGACCACATAAATATCACAAACTCCGACAAAATAGAAGAGGTGAGAAAGCGGAAATCCGTTAAAGCACTCAAACTCGTCTCGCGCTTCGCCCCTCGGTTCCACCGCCACTTCATTCTAACTCGTCGTTTCGCAGCTGCTCACCCCGTTCATTGATCCTACAGATGCCGAGTCCCTCCAAGCGTTCTCAAATTATTTGGAATTCGACAGAAAATGGGAAATGCTCGATCAAAACAGAATAGATGATGATTAGAATAAAACTCCGACAAAAAAACATGATAGCGTTATGAATACAATATCAATAATACTATTACTCTTCATCCTCGTCACTCTCCTCCTCGCTCAACTCCTTGTCGGAGAACTCCATGCCGTCGATCTTCTTCCTCTTTTCCTCCCTCTCCTTCTCCTCCTTCTCCCGCTTGCTCTCGACGAGTCTATCCCGCGTGTTGTTGATGTTTGCGCTCCTGAGCTGCGCTAGCGTCAGCAAGATGGCCTCCTCGCTTCTGACCGTCCTACTCCCTTGAAGAGGGACGGTGTTCACGAAGGTGTCGAAGAGGAGTTCGCCGCAGTCTGCGCCCGACACGTGGGGGAAGTCCTCGTCGTCGTCGACGCACTGCTCGATCCCGTGCACTCCTCCGAAGACCAGCAGCATGTGCTGGTAGGATTTTTCGAAGCGCCCCCCGTCCGAAGGCTCCCCAGCCCTGCTGTGTCCGTGCAGCACCTCGTTGACGCTCCTCCCCCTCTCCGACGTCCCGACCTTCCAGTCGTACTCTCCCCACGGCCCCCCCTCCAGGACCCCCTTCAACCCTCCCTTGACCCCTCTCACGGTGTACCCCCAGTAGTCTCCGTTCTCCTCCCTGACCTGGCTGGACTTCACCGCCTTGCCCTTGATTTCCTTCCCCTTGTAGTTCTCAATCTCGACCGTCACCCTCACCCCCTTGGGCACCTTGCGGTCAATCTCGACGTCCTTGCCAACTCCGCAGTTGACGTACGTGACCCTGCCCTCCCCCCCTGGCTTGTCCTTGGTGTCCAAAGTGACGCCCTCGCGGTACTTGCTCTGCTCGCCCCTCCTCACATGGTGCGGAGCGTCGATGGGAGGGATGAGGCCCGCGAACTGAAGGTCGGCGTGGTTGGGGTGCAGGGACTGCTTCAGGTACTGAGGGGTTTCGGCGTACTCCAAGATGCGCTGCATGAATTGCAAGGGGTTCTTGGAGAAGTTGCTGCTGGTGTCTTCGTTCTTGCCTCCCTGTTGGTTTGTTCGTAAGTGGTAAGTGGTGTGTTGCACAAATCCAACCAACCATTTCTAATCTCATCTCATCTCAACTCATCTCACCTCGACATCCTCGTAGATTACAATCTCATCGACGCAATAAATAGTGGCAGCCCTCGCTATCTGACCGCAAAGCATCGTCTTCAACTCCTTGCTCTGAGCGTTCGCTACAATGGACGTGGGCACCGCGATGGAAAGGGTGTCATACCTGGGGCAAGATATGGAGGGCAGCTGCGGCGAGGTTGAAGATTGGGTTAGACACTGCAGCCACTGAGAACACGGCGCCCTCGTTGCCGTGTAACTCCTCACTGTCACCGTCACACAACCCTAAACCTAAACCTAAACCTAAAAAAAACCTCACCTTGGACATGACCCTCCCGAACTTTCCAGAAACGCCACCGCCTCCGCCCCCGGCTCCGTCCCCCCCAGTCACCGTCGGCTCGAAAACCTTCTGAGTGCCGGTGCGGTCGACCCCCCCGCCTCGCTTAAAAACCGTCGTCTTAACCTTCGTCCCCGCGCTGTTGCTCCTTGCGTTCTTCCCCGAGGCGTTGAGGCTCTTCTTCCCGCCATCGTTCTGAGGGCCGTTCTTCTTGTCCTTCTTGCGAGGGCGCTCGCCACCGTTGGCAGCGATTGCGGCGGCCTTCACCTCCTTCGCCTCAGCCTTTTTCCTCTTCTTTTCGGAGTCCATTGGAGCAGCTTCTATTGGCAGCGAGGACTGGTCGAGCTGAAAAGTTTCAAAAAAACGACACTACGAACTTGGTGCTCGGTCACGCAGCAAGAGGATACTATGACAGTGCCACGCGATAAAGTTTGAGTTCTAAACGCGAGAATTGAGATCAGTGTGATGCTCTGAGAAAACTTGTGCATATTTGCCATTTCCAACTTTTGCTCCTCAAATCATCAACCCTCGCCGATACGCTGACTGTTCTACAGACAGACGGACGACAGACGAGTCAGACGACAAAACAGCCAACACACAAACCCTCTGAAACCGTTTAAAAGCACTAACACACACAAGGCCTTCCGAACTCCCTCCCTGAGCGCCTCCCTTCTCAGTCCCCCGCTCCCCAACGGTCGTTCCAGCACATCCCCTGTCCCTCTCCATCACACACACCGCCACCGATGGCGTTCCAATTCTCGGAGAACAATGCCCCGAGCGACCTAGCTCCTAGCCGGCCCTCGATCGTCTCTTCCGGCGACGAGATCATCCACGACATTCCCACGACCGCCCGGCACGGCCTGATTCGCTCCGCCGACTTTCAATCGCAGCAGAACGTTCCTCAGTCAACCCTAACAGGCGCAGTCGCAGCGAACCCTCCCCTGCCTCCCGGTTTCTCCCCGCCTCAGCGGGGCTTCGCCGTGAAGATGTCCAAGCCTCAGAAGGTGAACCCCAACGACTTGTCCTCCCTTCGGCTGAACTCGAACAGTTCCGACGCCGCCAGCGTAGTCAGCCACGAGTTTCCCATCAAGGTCGAAGTCCCCACCACGAGCGAGGAGAGCGAGGGATCCAGCAGGTACACCGCCTACCACCTCGAGATAACCACCTCCCTGAAAAAGTGGACGGTCCGCCGCCGGTACAAGGAGTTCGACGCCCTCCACCAGTCCATCCTCGAAAAGGGAGGGGACCCCAAGTCCACCGCACTCCCCAAGTTTCCGGCCAAGAAGATGTTTCCCATGTCTTCGATGGACAAGGCGACAGTAGAAGAGAGGAGGAAGGTGAGAGGCATGAAACGCGTCAATACAGTTTGTTGCCTATATCACCTATATTACCGCCACCGCGCGATTCTAACTCGTCGCTCCGCTCCGCTTCCGCTGTCGCAGCTGTTTCACGAGTACATGAAGGGACTTCTAAATAACCCGAGCATTTTCAATCCGCACCTCACCCCCACCACCAAGGCCATAATCAAATTTCTCGACGACGGGACGCTGGGGATGCAGGTCAAGTGTTTCTCGCTCGAGTCGAAGGTTCAGCAGCTCACGTACGCGTACCGGGAGCTTCAGCAGTCTCGAGAGCTGACCGAACAGCTGGCCGTGGGCCAGACGCGAATGATCGACATGCTCCAGCAGAGGCTGGAGGCCTTGGAGAACTCCACCCACACCCACGGAGGGATGACGGAGCGATTCACAGACGAAAGCAGAGAGAGCAGCTTTAACGAAGGAGTACCGAGATTCTCGTCCGAGGGGCTGGATCCCAGGACGAGTAATAGGACAAACGAGAGAGTTAGCCCTGCAACCACAACCACTTCTGCCCGCAGCTCGGAGAACAACAAACAAACGACAAATCAACCCATCCCCCCCTACATCACCCAGCCCCTTCCCTCCCCCCCTCCAGCCACCTACGCCGCCGCCGCAGCGGCCGCCACGAACGCCATCAAAAGCACCGAAAATCTGCAACTCCCACCGCCCTCGAACCGACAACGCTCCTCGTCGGCTTCGGAGGAGTCCACTGATGCCGGGAACTCCTTCGCCCTCAGCGAAACGTCCAACACTTTCCTCTTCCGCAACTCCGGAACTATTCCAGGATCGTTGCAGACTTCGCTGTTCCAGCCCGGGAGGAGCTTGAGCGTGGGGGATCACATGCTCAGAAATTCCAAGGCGGACCAACTCTTCAACGGAACTTTCCAAACAACCAGGAGCAACACCTCCACGAGCATCACCATCCCCACCAATGCCGCGAAGGAGCTCATCATGGCGCGCCGGCACTCGTCCGGGGATGCGTCGAACGGAAGGAGGACCACCGGAAGCTTCTCTGACGGGACCCACCTGTCGATGATAAACGATATACTGTCGCCCTCGACGCCTCCCTCTCCCTCATTCGCCAAGCGCGGGGACAACCCGACCGGGCGGTCTCACTCCACCACGCAGCCCAGCAATCCCTGGGGCGGAGACAACTCGCGGGGTCTGGCGTTCGTCTCATCACCTCCCAACGCTGTCGCGTCCGAGTTCCTCCCCGTCAACCTGGTCCCGAAGAACGTCGACTTGACACCGGTCGACAAGAGGGCGCAGGAGCTCATCTCCATCCTGCAGCCGTCCCCGGAGGCTATTCTACACCGGAAGCGCGTCGTCAAGTACACCTCGCAGCACATCAAGCAGACCCTCGGAGCGCAGTGCTTTCCAATTGGGGCGTACGCCTTAAAAACATACCTCCCTGACGACTGGCTGCACCTGTCCGCCTTTCTGTGTCAAGGGCAAGAGCAGACTTGGTTCATCAAGGTCAACGAGGTGCTCTGCAAGACCTCAAATTCCCCGGAGAACAACGACGGGACGCACAAGATCAGCAACGTCAACTTCTCCAACGAGGGGGAATCGCGGGCCATTCGCTGCACGACTGACGGCGTGAACGTCGACATGACAGCGAACAGGTGAGAAGCGACAGCTTGCTGCTGTAGTAGCTGGTCTCTGCACTATCACCGCCCACACAACTCTAACTCGTTAACACCTATCGTCGCAGCATCGAGGAGCTCTACCAGGTCGCATTCTTAGAGGAGGTGGACCTGCTCCTCGGAAAAGACCATTTGTTCAAGCGCTCCATCCTTCTCGTCAAGGCGTGGTGGCTCTACGAGACCCGCGCGTTCAGCGGGCAGACCATGCTCGCCTCCGTCTCGGAGTTTGCGCTCACGACGATGTTGTTGGCGGTGGTGAACAAGTATCACGCCAGGCTCCAACACCCGCTTCAGGTGCTGTCAATGTTTTTCAGTGTCTACTGCAAGCTTGACTGGACCAAGGAGGCCGTCACGGTGCAGGGAATCGTCGAAGTAGACGGGAGCAGGTGAGGCCCTGCGAGGATCGAGGATCGAGGATCGAGGTGTTGCAGTATCTAACCCAATCTTCACGCTCGTCACAGGCTCGGGAAGTTGAAGGAGGGCTTCACCAACTCCGACGAGATGCTAATTTCTCCTGATATGATCCTCCGGTACCAGCAGAGGTGCGGCCAGTCCAGGCTCAACGCGAATACACGGACCGCCAGCACTACCAGCGTCCACACGAGCGTGGACACCACTGGGGGCGGACAGCAGATGCCCAGCATGGACGGGACGATCGGCGACGTCGCCGGCGACGGCGACTTGATCAGCCGCGGAAATAATATAAAGTTCGACCCTCACATTCGCACCGCCATGTTCACGACCGGAAACATGAACATCCAGAACCCCCTCGACCCGGGGGAGAACCTCGTGCACAGCAAGGTCAGCGAGAGGCGCGCGAACCGTTTCAGCCAGGTCCTGCAGGCCGGGGCGAAGAACCTCCAGCCGATCCTCGCGCATTTGGACAAGGAGCAGGAGCGCGGCAACGCCGGAGGCTTCAATACGAGCGTCGCCCTGTTCGACAACTTCTTCAGCAACGCTTGGTCGAGGTTTGGACAGGGGTGGAGGCCGGACATTGCCGCGGCCGCCAACGGTAGCGGAAGCCCGACCAATACAAGCGAGGGCACGGACGGGTTGGTCGAGAGGCTCTCCGAGCGCGACTCTGAGGAGCTCAACGTAATTTTGCGCGGCGACATCTTCGACGGCAACCTTGACACCTTGAGGGAGAACCTGAAGTTCTGCTCCTTCCTGCTGGAGAGAGAGATCACGCAGAGCGCCCTGAAAACTCTCAGCCAAGTCGTGCTGGAGGAGAAGGGCCCAATGCCCGTGGGAGAGATAGGAAAGATGCTCCAGGAGGCCACGGCTAATCCCAGTTTGAGCGGGGTCCTGAAGGAGAGCTTTGGCGGCCTGAAAAAGTTCCTTGAGAAGTTCCCCGAGATCTTCCTCATCAGCCAAGACCACCCCTTCAACCCTCACGTGTACCTTCGAGCCGGCTTCACCCTCTCCGAGCAGCAGCAGATCTCCGTCGGCTCCACCGAGTTCCTCTCCCAAAAGACCAAGAAGAAAACCCGCCGAAAAGGCAGGTCAAGCCAAGGAGGAGGAGTCTCAACGGATAGTCCTATGGTCAGCGGAGTAAGCAGCGACGGACCAAGCAGAGATCTAATGAACCTGCAAAGGCAGCAGAGGAACAACTCGTATTCAGGAGGACCAGGTAGAGGAGGAAGCTTGAAACCAGGAGCCAGTAGGTGAGAGGGGGGTACGAAGCGAGAACGCCGTTAATTCCATTCCGTGAGCGGGGCGAGTGGACGTATTCTGCAGGGGGTCATTTCTAACTCGTGAAACGCCAATCTTATGTGTCGCAGTTTCGTGCCTAGAAGCAGCAGCAGAGCATGAATGTTTTCGAGGAGGATGTAGAAGAGGATAGAAAAGGATGAATGAGGAAACGAAAGGAGAGAGAGCGAGATGTTAGACAGAGCGAGAGAGAGGAGAGTGAGTGAGTGAGGAACTCGAGAAAAAAATATAAAATACACAACCACACAACAACAAGAACAAAACGAGGGGAGGAGAATTGAAGGACATGAGTAGGCTTGAGAGCATATAAATGAAATGAATTCTCTTTCGAAGTAAAACTCTTTCTGCGCTTTCTGCTATTTATAGACCCCCCCCCCACAACACCCCCCACTTTTAACTCCCACTTCCATGAACTTAAATATGCGTCGGAGGCGGCATCCATTTCTTCGAGTTATAAACGTTCTCACCAACCTTCCAACCCTTAACGCCTTTCATTAAATCAGCCTCCTCCTTCAACTGACTTATCTCAGACTTGACGTAAGAGCGGTCGCTCTCGGCTTGGAGGTAAGGGTAGAGGGATAGGCGAGCCTCGCGTTTTTCAGCCTTGTCGGCGTTGCGTTTAGTGTTCTCCATCCCGAGGAGGTAAAAGCCGAAACCGGAGACTAAAGCGCCTGCGAGCCAGATTTTGGCGCCGGAGGGACCGCGGGCGGGGATGGAGCGGGAGGAGTTTATGGAGGGGTAGCCGCCTTTGGGGGGGAGGTCTTGGACGGGGGCGGAGCGGCCGAGGACGCGAGTGCCGAGACCGAAACCGGAGGTGGGGTCGGACATTGTGAAGGGGTTGAGGTTTGGGGGAGGAAATGAAAGGAAATGAGAGGAGGAACGGGGGCTAGTGATCTACTACACTACACTAGTGCTGGAGATTGATCGAGTGTGAGAAGGCTTGAAAGCGAAATTCACGGCATTACATATTGTTTGGTCGTTAAAAGACGGATATTACCCGGCGAACTTTTGGCCGAGCAAAGTTCATCATTTTCTCGCCCAAAAGCGCTTCGCAGTTTGTTCAAATATCGTGGCATAGTTGCCGTGTTGTGTACTAAGCACAACTGTCAATTATAATTCGCTGACTTACCGAGGGAGGGTGAGAAGGTGGGGTGAAAATGCCTCAATTTTTTCACTGGAAAGTTTATAGCTGAAAACGTAAACGTAAAGTTCAGTCCACAATTCCCGCAAGCTCTGCTGCGGTCTCTCTCCTATCGTCGCCTAAAAACTGATCAACTTCTATCAGAACGAACTGAAAATTGCGCCACAAGCCGGTCGTCGGACGAGAGGTTCTACGCTCGGAGGGAGTGTTGTAGGGACAATAGATAGGGTATAATGCCTCCATTCCCGAATCCTCCCAACACAAGCGCCGAGGAGAGTTTCGAAAACGACCTCACCGTCCTCAACGATCCTCTTCTTAATAAATCTCATCCCCCTCCGTCTCCCCCTGTTGAATTCTCTTGGCGTAAAGTCACTCCCCTCCTCTGCCTCGTAACTCTAATAGCCTACTGCTCAGGTTCCGTCATAACTGCCGTCGCGCCTACAATCCAAACCGTCTACGCCCGCGAGAGCACTCACAACTACACCTACTCCTGTTCCAACGAGGCCGACAACGACTCCTACGAATGTGGCGCCGACCATGACGACCTCTACGCGGACCCGTGCAAGGATGCCTCAGAGCGGGCGCAGGCGATGGCCGCGACGAGCGACTTCGCCAAGAACATGCTGACGTTCTTTTTCTCGGCGCACCTCGGAGCCGTTACGGACCGATACGGGAGGAAGAAGATGCTCCTCTTCTCCCTCATTCTCATGGCTCTTCCCGCAGTAGGTGAGGCTGAGCAACATCGCGAGACGTTTGGATCATTGCTCTCGGCTTTGTTCCATTTATTCTAACTCCGCTCCTCTCTTCACAGCCTTCGCCTTAGTAGTGCACATGGTATCCTGCACCGAGTCCGACCCTTCCCCCACGAACATCTCCATCCTGACAAATCTCGTGCCGTTGTACTACACCGTGAATTCCTTAACAGGCACAATAAATTTCCTCACTCTAATCTTCGCTTGCCTAGCTGACTTGACCCCTCCCGGCCCTCGTCGTGCCGTCGCTTTCGGGCTCCTTCTCGCCATCTTCATGGCCGGCATATCCTGCTCCCCCATAATAACCCTGCTCGTCTACAACGGAGACAACACCACGGCCGTGAACGTCGCCTGCTTCGTTTGGATTTTCATAGTCCCAGCCTGGGTGATATTCGGTTTCTTCGAGACAGTCACGCCCGCGAAGCAGTTCGAAGCCCGCGTGGCACATCAGAACGAGGTGGCGTCCCGCCCCCCCCGCTCCCGCTTCCACTCTATCTTCCTCGCGCCTTTCTTGAGCTTGAAGGTTTTGACGAGGACGAAGCTCTTCAGGATATTGTGCACTGTTATAATCATCGTTGAAATGGTCAACGAGTCGACTCAGACTCTCCTGCTCTACTACATAACCACCCCTCCCCTCTGCTTCACCCAAGAAGACATGTCAGTCCTCATGGTAACGATAGGCCTTAGCGGTATAATATCCCAAGGTTTCCTCCTCCGACCCCTGAACAAACTAATGGGAGAACGTCGCCTCCTCCTGTTCTCGAGCGTCGCGGGGATGTTCCACGCGTTGCTGTACGCTTTCGCGGACACGAAGGCGCTTGTGTTCGCTGGGGGGCTTTTGGTTTGTTTCACGCTTTTTAGTTTACCTACTGTAAGCGCTATTAAGAGTAATAACGCGGGGGAGGCGGAGCAGGGGCAGATTCAGGGGGCTGTTTACGCCGTGAAGAGTTTGGCTGGGGCGGTGGGGCCGACAATGTTCAGGTTTATTTATGATTGGACGAAGGATGGACCTGTCCCGGGGGCGATGTGGCTTTTTGGGGCGGCGTTGTATGTGGTTAGTTGTGGGGTTATTTTCCTTTTGCCAGAGAAGGAGGTGAGATACCAATAACTGCTCTGTAGCTTACGAGGAGTATCGGATACTTAGAGGAGGCGCCACTACAATTCTAACTTTCTACCTTTCGCGAAAAACGCCACCCCTCACAGGCGAACAGCAAATATCATCACGCAGAGAGAGAGACGGAGGAGGAGGAGGAGGTTCTCAACAGGAGCAAGATGGTCAGGTTCGCGGAGGACGAGGGCGTCAGGGAGAGCTCGGTCGTTTGATGGGGAAGGGGGAAGGTCGGGAAAAATAATTTCGAAGCGATGCCTATTTAGCAACATATGTTCGCCTCAAGTTTTTTGGAAGAAAATACATCAGTTTTTCCTCTCTTTCTCCCCCCCATCCCTCATTCGTCTCCCCCCTCCTCCCCCCCCCCCCCGCCCAAACACCGAACGAACCCTAAATGTAGTTCGTCCCAAGCTTAATTTTCTGAAGCCTCCTAACAATAATCTCCGCCTCCGGCCTATCCTTCTTATCATACTCCCAACAATCCTCCACAATCCTCGCCACCTCCAACTCCCACTCCTCCATCCCCTCCTTATGAATCGGGTGTTTAAACCCCATAGCCACCGCCTTCCTAGTCTCGACGACATGGTTATTCGAATCTCTCATACGCTTCTCATGTCTCCAAGGTACTTCCCCAGTCAACACTTCGTACATAACATAACCGAAAGAGAATATATCAATCTTCGTATCAAGGTACAACCCGTTATACTCCTCCGGAGACCTTAGCTTCCCAGACTTATCAAAGCGATCGCTCTGAGACGTCGGACAAGCCGTCCCATCGATTGCTATATCCATGTATATAGCGTTGTTGAAGTCCTGAAGGTACACCCTAGGAGGAGTAGCGCCACCGTCGACTACGAATTGATTCGTTTTTATGTCTACGTGTATTACGTTGTGTTTGTGGATTTGGGTTAAGCCTTTTGCGGCGTCGATTAGGATATCTAGCTTATCTTTTTTAATTTGGGTTGGGGAATGACCGGAGGATATTATCATGTCAAGGTGAGAGCGGAGGAGCAACATACCCTCGCCACCTTTTTGGGTGAAACTACCGTCGTAACCTGAACCGGAGCAGGATACGCCTGTGACGCCTAGAACGTAAGTGTCGTCGACAAAGTTGCCCATTTCGATCATGGCGATTATCTCGCTAGAGTAGAAGCTTATCTTATCGTTTTGAGCTTCGACGTCGCCGTGATTTTCGGAGTACTTTATCGTGGAGTGGTACCCGTAGACTGTTTTGTAGACTTCGGAGTGCGGGGTTAACCAGACGCCTCTGTACCCTCCTTGACCTAGAAGTGTCATGTCACCGTAAGGTTGTTTGACCGTATGATCGACCTGATAATGATTATCGATATGATCGTCATCCGGCCAGTCCCCTTCCGCGAGCCACTCCGCCTCAAGTTCACCGTAGAGCCTATCGATTTCCTCCATCGGATGTCCCTCCTCTTCCATCTTCTGTATCTGAACCTCCCTAATCTTCCTATCTTTCATCCTCTCCCTTTTATCCTTAACGCCCTCTCCCTCCGCATGCTCCCTCCTAAACAACTTATCATCAGTCTCAACATTCATCATATCCATTCTCCTAATCTCCCCACCATAACAACCTAATATCATATCATCATGATCCCAAACACCATGCTTCGTCTTCAATTCATCCCAACCTTCAACGAGTGTAACACCTTTCCCTTTAAACCATTCGTCTAAATTTTTAACGCGAGTACCGGAAGTATATCCAGTATCATAGAAGAAAGGATGTCGGAGACCTAAACCTGTTGGGAATTTATTAAATAATTCATCACGTTTACCTGAACATTCATCGTAAGATGATGTTACTGTACGGGAGGTGTGGACGCTTATTTTTTTAGGACTTTCGCGTGAGAATTTACCAGCGCAGACGCCCGTGTTCCAGATTGAGGTTAAGGGTAAACCGGAGAGATCGTATACTGATATTAATTCGGAACATGTTGGACAACATTTTTGGATTGTTGCTGAGCCGCAGGGGGGACAGTTGTTTTTTGGCGGTGGCTTTACTCGGGAAGGAGGAGGAGGCTTTTTACGACGGTTCTTTACGGAATTTTCGGTTAATGTTCGAGGAGGATTTTTAGGAGGAGGAGGAGGAGGAGGAGGAGGAGGAGGAGGAGGAGGAGGAGGATAATGAGGATCACTAACCTTCACCGGAGGTACGGGTGACGTGACGACCGGTTCGATGTTGGGGTCGTTACGAGGTTGACGAGGAGGTTTTTTAGCTGACCATGAATCTTTTAAGGGGCGGATGTCCCTTCGGCCGGCGCTGCTGTTGTTATTTTTTTTTGTGAAATGAAATAAATTAGGTGTTAGACGAACAGGCGTTATAGAGCGTTTGTTATAGAATGTCACGTTAACACCACAAGTGTCACAATCTTATTTTTTTAGAACACTCACCTCGTAACTCCAACATCAGAATTATGTTTATAACCTTTATAAACCACAAACCCTGCAATCGTGAAAATCATGAAAGCGAACAATGCAACCACAGCCCACATACTCTTATTATCCCCTTTCTTCTTGTTGAATTCTTTACTCGTTGAACTGGACCATGTTTTGGTAGGAGATCCACCGCCTTCAATTATATCCCAGTCTGTAACTTTTTGAGGAGCGTGGATTGGGAGGGAAGGTGGGGGGGCACGTTTACGCATCATTGTTGTGGTTTCTTATTTGTGAAGGGCGGGTGAAGCGAGGTTTGGAATGTTAGAGAGGAGAGGAGTGTGAGGGTTGTGAGGGTTGTGGCCCGTTGGATTTTATAATATGTCTCTATTTTTATCTATTTAACGGTTCGCGCGACTTACTGAATTAGTTTAAGTGTAGAAAAAGGATATACGAAACTCTGGGTAAATTATTAAAGGCGTAGATCGTTTTATGCCGAACTTATACTCTTATAAAGGTGGAAGATGGAATTTGAGGTAATCCTGTGATGTAAGATCATAACATAAACAATAACTCATGTTAGTGTTGCAATAACGAAGCGCTTTTTATCACACAGTGTCCTTATTGTACCTTCAAACCATATTGTAAATTATACGCCTCAATGTGGATCGTTTCTAGGTGATAAACACACAAACAAATATTCGCGGAAGTCCCTCCCTCGAAGCTGTGTTTCAATTGAAGGCTTTCTCATCAATATAAACGACCAGTGTGACCTGGCATTAAACATTCTCGTAGAGTCAAAGAACTTATAATTATTCTAACCCGACAACAGAACGATCTTGTGAAAAACAAGTACCTCTTCGGCCAAACAATGAAAATGTCCGAACCCATCCGCGAGGTAAATAAAGCTAAAACTCTCCAAATCCCTCGTACCTTTCTCTAACGTTCTCTCCCTCAGTTTCGTCTCGGTGTTATCCGTCTCCGTTCCCGTTCCACCAAAG
Organism: Triparma strigata; assembly: GCA_030267945.1. Classification (NCBI taxonomy): domain Eukaryota; class Bolidophyceae; order Parmales; family Triparmaceae; genus Triparma; species Triparma strigata. Next base: position 21,099 of record BRXY01000370.1, on the reverse strand, counting down.
ACTGGTTCAAGCTCTTAACGCTCTACGCACTAATTTGTCTCCTCCTTCTCCTTCTAAATAGTTACCGTCTAACAATAATCGTACCTTCAACAAAAATATCAAACAACGAAAATATGATTCTACCCAGTACTCAAAACGTTCATTCTCTTCAAGTGTCTACACCTCACGTTCCAACTGTCGACTCAAGTCATAACAGCTGCCTCAAAGTCGTCCGTGACCCAACAATCGAAAACAAAGCCAGGTGAGAAGCCGTCTCTTCCGCATAAAAGTGTTCACACCGTCTGAAACGCTCGTTAATAACGTTCATCATTATAAATCACGTTCACAACCTTCCGTCAACAACCCGATTTATTCTAACACTCCTCCTCTCCTCACTCTCTAGCCCCCACTGTCTCCCTTACTTAATCCCCCACCGTCGTACCCGCTCAAATTACTACCAACGTTATCACCCCGAATACACCTTCACCAGTCCCCCCCACCCCCCCACAAGCGCAGATTATCAACCCTGCACCGATTTAAACAGTCTCCCACCTTTAATAATCCGTTCAAAAGTATACGTTGAGGATGCGATTACGCATTCTGAAATGAAGGGATACTTGAAAGATGTGGAGTGTTATATGAAGGAGGATGTTGATGATTATTTGGAGTATTTGGATAGCGGACATTATAGGGCTGTTTATAATTATACGGATGCGGAAGGGAGTTGGATATATAAAGATGTTTATGGTGATGGTACTGACAGGTGAGAATTAAAAAGTGTTCTTAAAGAAAAAAGAAAAAGGTTTAAAAAGCTCGTTTTAACCGAGCCTTTTGCTTATTTATAGGGATTATAGGAACGGTGATTCCCGTGAAAACGATCATTCCTCACGCTACGATCGTGAAATAATAGTAATGAAAGAATTAGGTTCCGCCTCGAACAACGTGATACCTTTAAAATCAGTTCGATGTAAATACGACGGTAGTTTCATGCAATTAGGAGGCGGGAAATTACTGAGTCTTATTATTAAAGATAACAAAAATATGATTATGAAAGAAGGGGCTTACTCAACCGATTCCTTCCTCTCAAAAATAATAATCGGTATGTCAAACGGCGTTTCAACGCTTCACTCAAACGGAGCCGTACACACAGATATCGACGTAAAACAATGGGTCGTAATAAACTCAACCGCGTACCTCCAAGATTTCAACCGCGTACGTTTTTTAGACACTCTAAAAATCTCAAATCAAGACATTACCTGTAAAGTATACATAAAAAAAGCAGGAGGTTCTAGACGGAGTCCAGAAGAATATAATCTTTTATGGTTAGATTATAAACTTGATGTATGGAGTTTAGGTATGGCGATTTATGAAGTTATGTACGGTGAAGAGATATGGAAAACGATTAATATTTCTAGAAAAACGGAATCAAATGATTATGTAGCTAAAGGAGAATACTCTAAAATCAAGGAACTATCACATGTTAAAATAAGTTTAAAAAACGGGAGGTCTGAGGATTGGTCAAAAGACGTCCTCGAAGGTGAGAAACTGTTCCAGGAGCGAACGCGACGACCTAAAAACACACGTGCGTACAGAATATAAAACGTGCACGCACGTTACGTTTTTCATATGTAACGTTTGCTGCTGCGACGATGTAAGTTTCGACATTTTTTAACATCAAGAACATTGACCATTGCGACGTTGCGAACGCTCGGAGCAGTTATTAAGAAATGTTTGAAGTATGAGCCGGAGGAGAGACCGACTGCAAGGGAGGTTAGGGATATGTTGATTAAGGTTGATGAGAGGTGGTTCTTTCATTAAGGGAAGGGAAGGGGGATTTGGGTGGGGGTTTTAATTGAATTGGGAAATGAGAGGGGATAGTCTTTGGAATGGAAATGGAAATTTTTTATCTTCTATTCGTCATGTGTATATTGACGTGCACCTAATTGATCTAGTGTATATGTAAACAAAATATCCTAACAGTCGACGGACGGCCTCTTCTGAACGGCCCATCCGTTCTCTTCGAAGAGCGAAGCCCATGATTGAATCGATTCGAGCTGCGTGTGTTGTTAGCGCGTGTGTTGTTAGCGTCGTGATGCTTAGATTGGCTCACATCGATAACAACGTCGTTCGTTTCGACGTTCGAAACACACAACCCCGCCTCACCTGATCTTTGTAAGTACCCAAGAGTAGAGTCAGCTGCTCCTCAGCGAGTTCTTGACTGACCCTGACCTCCTCGCTGCGAAGGTGCGCGAGCTCCTTCTCTATCCTGTTGAGCATCTCTACGGCCTTATTCGACTGGCTGTCGAAGTCCCTGCGGAGCGGGGACGACCTGGGCGTCGTAGGTTTACGCTGCTGCTGAGCGGAGGCGGGGGGAGAGGAGGCGACGGCGGCGGTTGACGCGGTTGGAGTAGCGGGACGGGGAGGGGACGACAGGGGGAGGCTAGGGGAGGGACTCGAAGGCATGGTGAGCTCCATGCCTATGACGGACGGAGGGGGCCCGGCTGAGGGTGCGGGGGCGGAGGAGAATATTTCAAGCGGGTCGAAGGTCGAGATGGTTGTCATGGAGTTGTTGTCGTCGGCGTGCTGTTGTTGTTGCTGCAGTTGCTGCTGGTCTTGTTCTTCTTGTTGGGGTTGCCTTTCAGGAGAGTCGACCTTGAAGAGAGGGAGGCGGAGTGTGAGAACTTTCTGAGCGGACGGAGGAGAGGAATGACAATGAAAACGAAAACGAGGGGTGTGGTGCTCTCAGTCGCATTATTGGGGACACATAATGAAGGAACTGGTCTCTCTTCAAAGCACTTCTCTTACGTTTGCACGTATTGGCTTCCCAATGGAAGTCGCCGTAGTCAGATAGTGAGATCGTCTAGTTTAAGTATTTCATCATCGAGCACAATTTCCTCCCTCCCCCACCCCTCTCCCAACCTCTTACCTCCTTCATTTCCGTCATCACCTCCACCCTCTTGACCGCCTCCTCCGTAACCTTCCCAACATCATCCTCAAACCTAACGCTCTTCACAGACAAACTATTCATTGACGCGCCATCGTTCTCCTTCACCTTCTCCTTCTCCTTCTCCTTATTCTGGAACATCCCCAGACCCTTCCCACCACCAAAACCCGCGTTAGCCTTGACGACCTTTACGTTCGGAACGGTAAACTGAGGCGTCTCGGGTCTAGAATCTTCTAAAAAACTCTCGGGAGGATCTGACATCGAAAGGTCGACTTTCAGAGGAGAGAAATTGTTAGGCCGTGGGCTTCCTCAATAATACCGTGAACGTGTAAGTTTTGCTCGAGAGGCGCGTTTTGTTCTCACCGACATTCTTCTGCTTTGAACGTAAAGTCGGCTGCAAGGGAGCCTTATGAGAAGGGTGGGAGGGCGTCACGGAGGGGGGGCGGGAGAGGCTTTGGAGGCGAGCCTCCTTGGCTTGACGGGCCTCTTTGGAGAAGCGGCGCGCCATGGGGAGAGGGGGGGAGGGGCTGGGGACGACGGGAAAATTGAGGTCGGAGGGAGTTCGAGTGAGGGGAGAGGAGGGAGAGGGATGGAGGAGATTGAGGGGATTAGAGTTACGTGAATGGAGGGATCGAGGTAGGTTCTCGGGATACGAAGGGAACAGAGAGAAGAGGGTGCGCCAGAACCAGCTCGAATCAGGCCAGAAAAGGAGAGTAAAAAGTTGACGATGACGCTCGGTTTTGTTTGGCCTTGAAAATATATATTCAGAACGACGTGAACCTAATCGAAGACAAGGAGCCCCGTTAAAAACCCCCTCAACGACGGACAACATAGTTCGCGTTCTATCACCTCAAAGATTTACGACTTTTTCAATTTTAATCAAAATCCTGGGTGATAAATCGCACATAGCGACGAGTGATCACTGCATATTCCCTGAACTCACGCCCACAGAACACTCGTAAGTTATATCGCATCACGGTCAACGAAAGATAACGCGATTGGAAAGATATTTAAGAAGTGAGGGTGATATCCTCAAAGACGACTCCAGCTCCAACCCAAAGGCTCTAAGGATTGTTGTTACGGTTGTTGTACTTGGTCAGCTCCTCCACTAACTCAAACGAAGGTTCAACAGCTCATACGCACCTCAGAGAAGCACTCAGAGATTCCAATATGTCCTCCTCTCCTCCACCCCTTCCTCCTCCGACCTTCCCCATCCCGAGCTCCAACCTCTTGCAAACCTTCACCTCCTCTTCCCCTTCTCAAACGTACTCCCTTGTCCTCTCCCACACCTCCGAGTCTTCCACAACCGAAGTCTTCGAGCACATCCTCCCCTCGACCCCTTACGCCGCGGCTACCCTCTACTTGAACGGCAGCATATTGACCGTCGTGGGGTACGGAACAGGAGCCATCGACCTCTACACAATAACCCCCCCAGCTCCAGCCGCTCCAGCCGCTCCAGCCACTCCAGCTCCTGAAGGCACCTCAGACGAAAGTACCACGTACAGCATAACAACCGAACAGTTCAGTATAAAAACCCGCCGTCCGCCTCTGTCCCTTTCCATATCGCCGGATGGGATCGTCGTGGGATGTTACCCGAAGAAGGCGAGGGACTTTTGCTGTTACATTTTTTCAAAGACTACGCGGTAAGTAAGAAGTAAGGAAGAGAACCACCCCCACTCCCCACCTCTATCTCACCTCCAAACCACCCCACCCCCAGCCGCTTCAACCCCTCCACAACAACAACCTCAGCCTTCCTCGACACCTCCATCCTTTGGACCTCAACCGCCTCCGGCCTCCGCTCCCACAACCTCCTCACCGGCTCAACCGAGTCCTTCACCTACCCCTGCACCGTCCTCTCCAAATACTTCTACTCCTCCGACTCCGGCGTCCAAATGATAAGCAACGGGACGCTGAGCTACGTGTGGAAAGGCAGCAGCCTTAAAATGTTCATCATATCGAGGACGAAATTCGCTGTCCTGCAAGAACTTGAGGAAGGGAGGTACAAATTACTCATCGTCAAAGTGCCTAAAGAGGTGAGATAACCCCCGCCGCCGACCCCTCCCCCTGCCCCCCAATTTCAATTTCTAACCTCCCCCCCCCCCCCTCCCCCTCCAGGGCTCCCGCGGTATAATCGAAGGAATCTCAACCTACGCCTCCTCCGTACTCTCCGTCTCCCTCGAAGACGACACCCTCCCCCACCCCATGCCCGTCGTCTACCTCTCCTCCGGCCACGTTAAGAGCCAGTGGCAGAACGCTCCTGTTGACGTTAAATGTGGGAGGGTATGTGTGGGGAATAGGATTAGAGAGGTGGAGGATGAGTTCGAGTGGAGGGGTTTGGGGGCGGAGGAGAACTCGGAGAGGTACAGGGAGGAAGGGGGGGCGCTGGGGGAGGTTTGGGAGTACGTTGCGAGGCTTATGAAGAGGGGGATTAGGGGGGAGGGGGGGATTAAGGAGACTATTGAAGAGTCGAAGCTGGTGGACGGGAGGTGGGTTGGGAGGGAGGCAGGGATTGGGCTTGTCAAGAGGGAGGCACAGTCGGGGGAGGAGAGGGTCTTCAGGCTCGTGTGCGAGGGGCAGCTGGAAGGCGCAGTCGAGGAGCTATCGAAGCTAAGCGGGGACCTTCCCGGACGCGTTCAGACCCTCATCCAGTGCCTGGGGCACGAGAAGGTGAGAAGTTGGAAATACGTCAATTTCTGTCTGTTTAGAAAACTCACTCACTGTCATTGCTACTTATTCTAACTCGTCGCTCCGCTCCTCTCCGCTCGTCGCAGTGGGACCAGATCGCCGAGTCGACCCTCACGTCGGACGGGTTCCTGTCCTGCACGATCCGGCACCTCCTCAATAGGCCCCACGACGTGCTCAAAGACGAGTCGCTCCCGTGGGTCGTCAAGCTGCACTACGCCATGGAGCAGTTGCCTCCGAAGGGCCTCGAAGTCTGGCTCGACTCGATCAAGAAGAAATGGGAGACCGAAGGCGACATCAGAGGCATAATGCTTGGGAGCGTTGAAAGCGCCCAGACGTACTTGGACCGCACCACCGACATCCAGACGGTCGCCCTGCTGTCCGCCCACCGCCTCACGGGAGAAAAGGGACCGGAGTGGATCGAAGTGTACAGAGATTTTTTGAACAGCCGAAGGATGTGGCGAGAGAGGTCGAAGTTCGACGTCGAACGCGGCCGCATGGCCAGGCTCCTCGGGGAGAACAGCACGGGAGAGGTGAGAATATGCTAGGAGCGAGAAGCGGCGAGCCGAAGACGCGTAAATTTATTCATTCTAACTCGTCGCTTCGCTCCTCGGTCGCTTTTCTCGTCGCAGGACGGAAAGTTGCATTTGACCGTGGCGGAGAACATCGTCAAGCCGCCGAAAAGTCTCTTCGTGAGGTGCAACTTCTGCGGGATTAGCCTCCCCCTATCTGTGTTGCGCAGGTCCGACGAGAAGAGCTGGCTCCAAACTTCTTCCTGGCTGACGCACAGCCCTCCCGTGATTTCGTCCTGCCCTAGCTGCAGGAAGCCCGGCATGAAGTGCTACGTCTGCCTTCAGCCCCTCGGCGTCCTCAACCCTTACCTCGAAATCAAGCGCCAAAAGGAAGGCAAAAGGTGCGTCGAAGTCAAGGGCGTCGTCCCGAAGGAAAGCGGCCTCGAGGAGCTGGCGCAGCTGCCCTTCACGGAGTTCTGGTCCTGGTGCAACAAGTGCAGGCACGGAGGGCATGCGGCGCACATTCTAGATTGGCATAAGGACCACCCTGTTTGTGGCGTGGCGGGCTGTGACTGCAGATGCTCGGAAAGTTGACAATAACACAACACAAGAAAAAAATGTCATCTCGTTCATCACATAAAATCTATCATTCATATTTATTTACTCTCCGTCACTATCATAAACTAGACCCCACTTCTCTTCCTCAACGTCCTTGACTTTCGCTTCCCCGGCGTGCTCTCTACTCTTCGCCCTGCTGCTGCTCGCCCTCAGCATATCGTCGAGCTGGCTCGCCGCCCTTTGCTCTTCCTCCTCCGACATGTGCACCTTCACGTTGCCTGCTATTTCCATTTCGTTCTCGAACTGCACGAGGAACTTTCTCTTCTTGCTCCCGGGGTACGTTCCGTTGTCCGCGTAATTTGCGCCCAGCAGGGCTTGGTTGAACTGGAACTGGACTTCCTCCTCGGTGATCTCTCGCATCACTTTCACGGTCTCCTGCTGCTCTATCTCGCCGTAGCTGAAGATGAAGTAATCAGAGGTCTCGAAGTCGTACGCGATGAACCTCAAATTTAACCTTTCCTGAGAGACCGTGAAGAGAAGGGTCCTGTAGCCGTCCCTGTACTTGCTCTTGCTGTTGATCCTTTTCACCCCTTGGAAAATTTTGCAGTCCAACTTCAGGTCGAAGTGGCTGGTAGGCCTCTCCTCTCCCTCCTTGAACACATGCTGTCCGGCGATGATCTTCTCCCCCACCAGACAAGGCATGCCGACGATGTTCTTCTCGAGCTTGCCGTTCACGTACATCATGTCCCGAGAATCGTCTGACTGTTCAAACCACTCGCATTTCTTCACGAGCATGAGCGCGACGTCCTTCCACGCCTTCTCGGCGGCCTCGACGTACCGCGTGATGACGGTGCGCATCGCCTCCCTCTCCTTCTTGACGAAGGCCTTAACCTTACGGAATTCCGCCTCAGCCTTCTCCTTTCGAGCGAGCCTGACCTTCGCCGCCAGCTTCTTGGCCTTCGCGAGGTCCATTTTGCATGTTTCCAACGCTTCCTCCTCCTGGGCCTTCAAAGCCTTCGCTTGCTCGCCCTGGTTCTCTTTTTCCTGCTTTAGATACTCTTCGTCGCCTAGCATAGCAATGTCCATGTATTCCGTGCCACGGCAGACTCGGAACAAGTCATCAACACACAGGTCAAGGCAGAAAGTATCGCCAGTCGACAGTTTCTTGTGGTACCTGCTTTTGGGGTCGATTTCGCTCACGACCGTGAATAAGAATTTGATCGCTTCTCCGCTCCCAGCGTTGGACGACCAGCTGTTCTCCGGCCCTGATCGGTAGATCTCGTAAATTCCGCGCAGGTCGTCCACTTTGGAGGCGCCAGACACCAACCTCTTTCCTCGACCAACCTCCCTCCTCGGCTTGCACCCGACTCTGAAGACTGGGCGTCCCCTCCGCTCGGGCTTTTTGTGAAAGCTGGCCCCGAGAATTGCAGTAGTTGGCTGAAAGAAGCGCCTCGGACAGTAGGCGTTCGCGTGGGCGCACGACAGGAAATACTTATCCTCCGCCTTCAGGTCAGCGGATCCATTCACAGTGTCAACAACTCGAGGATTCTCCGAGGGGGCCATGCTGTACGGCATACCTACTCCGTTACGGACGATCGTAAAGTCCTTCGGGGATTTGGCGAAGGCCACAAACTTGGGATTCCTTCTCTCCTCTTCTGCCAGCCTTAGCTCTTCTTCTTTCTTGGCCTTGGCCTCAGCGACACGCAGCGCGACTTTCTGCTCCTCAAGCTCTTGCAACCTCGCCTTTTCCTTCATCTCGGCCGCAGCCGCCTCAGTCTTGGCCTGGTTCTCCGCCTCCCTCTTGGCGGCAGCGACCTCCTCCGGATCCTCTTCGTACTGGTTCAAGAACGTGGGGTCCTTCGTCTTGCGTGCCTCCCTCCTGCGCTCGCGAGATTTGCTCCTGCTGTTGGGGCGGCCTTCTTTGCTCTTGGACCGCGAACCCGGGCGCTTCCCCTCTTTCGACGTGGCACGGTCCTTCCCACGAGACTTGCGTGACTCGCGCCTGCCCTTGTCCTCCTTCTTCTCCTCCTCCTTCTCCTTTCCACCCTTGGTATTCCTCTTCTCTCTCCCTCGGCGCCCTGCGCCCTTCTCCGAATTTGCAGTCATCGGAGGAGTGGTAAGTTCCCTCGTATCAGGCCTGCCAAGAAGCGGCTGATCAGGTTCGTCCAAAACCACTGTCTTACCCTTCTTTTTGTAGGGATGGCGCATGTCCCTGACCCTCACAGTCTCGCCGCCTTTGAAGTCGTGCTTTTCCCAAGACATGGGGTCTGTCGCGAGGAGTGGCCCAGTCACGTTCATGGGCACCTGGACGAAATCCTTTCTTCTCGTGGGAAACCTTGCGGGCGTCATTTTCAAATGCGTCCCGTTCACGCCAATTCTTCCCACCTGGTTCCAAACTACGCGGGATTTCATCGAAGCGGACACGTCCTCGTACACGTGCTCCACCTCAGGTCTGCCTCCCTTGGGAGGGAGCAAGTCGTTGTCTCGGGTTGCGCGCAACCACTTGGTCAGCAGATCTCGCTTCTGCTCCCGCGTCCACTTGGTAGCTTTGCGCTTGATTCCGAGCTGCTTGGCCACCATGCTCGAGGACAACTTGATCTCGTAGATGCCGCCAGCGCCGAGGATATCAAAGAACCTGATCTTGTACACTCCTGGGTTCTGCTTGAACTCGTACACCATCGCCGTGAGCATGAAGCCATCGATTCTAATCGTGCACCCGAGGGTTAGTCCGCGCATGCGCTTAGGCGTAGCCAGCCATTTCTTGCGCGCCATCTCGGCGGCTTGCGCGTCCTTGGCTCGCTTCTTCCTGAGCTCGTCGCGGCGCACTTCAGCCGCGCTCATTTTCTTGCCCTTTGATATTTTCAAATATTCCACGACCCACACCTTCTTCTTCTGCCAAACACTAGTTCGAGAGCCCGGCTCTGTGGGAAAATCTTGTTGATTTGCCAAGTTGCGGCCAGAGGGCGAGGTTTGGATGGTGTTGACAGGAGAGCGAGAAGGCGACGGAGACCTTTCCGGGGAGCCACTCCTTTCCGGCGACCCTCCCTCTCGCGTATCCCTGTTGCTTTTCGCGTGAGGAGACCTTTTCATTTTTCTGATTGTTTTTCGAGTCTTCTTTGTGCTGAACACCTGCTTTTCTTGCTCTTCCTGTTCCTGTTCCTCCCCCTGCTCTATCCCCGTCTCCTTCTCCTTCGCCTCGTTTGCGGGATCCTCCTGCTCTCTTTTCTCCTCCTCCTTTTCTTCGTTCTTCGCCTCTGACTCCACTGACTCTACTGACTCTACTGACTCCAGCGACTCAAGCGACCCCTCTTCCTTAATGCCGGCGGCCTCCTTCGTGGGAGACGAGTCACTTTGAGAAGCCTGTTTCCTCTTCAAACTCTTGGCCAACTTGGTCGCTCTTCTTGCTTCTTTCTTCTTCGCCTTGAGGGCCAAGGCGATCTCTTTCGCGGAAGGGCCCTTTTTCTCTTCGTCCTCCTTGTCGTCATCGCTATCGTTCTCCTCCTCTACATTGTCAATGTGCCACTTTTCATTGTGCCTGTACTTGGTAACTTTTGGCGGGTTGACGGGGGTCAACTCCATCTCTTTCCCGTCGATACCATCGTTCGTCCACTGCTCGTACACTTCGTACTCGAAGAAGCACATCTTACACAGCTCAAATATCATGTTCTTCTTCTGTCCAGGCTTCAGCAACTCCGGCCGGTCATCGAACAGTTTCTCGAGCATGTCCATCGTCACCCAAATTTGGTGGGTGGCCGAGCCCTCCTTCGAGTACGCCTCGAGCAGTATGTACCTCGGAATGTGAAGGCCGGCCGCGTGGACGCGCCCGGCGATCCCCATGCCCCACGCGGTCAGAATGCAGTAGGTGCGCGAGATGAGGGCCGCACCGCGCCACTGCCTCTCCCGCGAAATCAGCGAACCCGCCTCGTCGCTGTAGACGTTCTCTCTGCTGTCGTGCCCGCCATTGGGGTACTGCCCCATTTTCAGTGGGGCCTTGTAGTCGTATTCTTCCCCCCGTAAAATTGCGTTGCGGTTGGCGATGTACTCTTGGTGAATTCTGCCCACCGTAACGTCAATTTCCGTTCCCAGTATTCTTCGCTCACTGTCCAACCTCCACACCTTGTCGCGGTCCCGAACTGGCTCGTCGTTACGGGCGAGGAAGAGCGGCGGAATTGCCGACGGCATGAGCGGGCAAGGGTCGTCGAACTTGCACTTTCCGACGGTGATGAGCTGAAGCGGCACGAGACTCGACTCCTTCTCGTCCTCTTCAAAGAGCGAAACAAAATCGGTTTTGACGGGCCTGACGTGCCCGATGGAGTTCAACGTCACGTCTACCTTTGTGCGCATCTGCATTTGGATGGTAGGCATGGCGGCATTCATGGCCTTACTGTCATTCTTGCTTGGCAGAGCGGCCGTCGTCTTAGGCCGCGCAGATAATTCTGCGTCCTCGCCCATCAACCTCGCGAAGAGGTGCTCGGGCTTGATCTACGACAGCGAAGGAGAAGTGAAGTACGAGTTAGAACACAGTAAACTACGAACAGAATTGACGCGCTCCTCACAGCTTCTTACCTCTACGTCAACAATCTTCTTTGGCTGTCCGTCATCCTCAAAACGCACGCTGTCCGGGATCTTGTACTTATCGTTGTTAGACGGGGCCGTTTGTGCGCGGCCGTACGTGAGTAAATATTGCAACTGATCGGGGGGCAACGTTTGGAGGAGGTCAGGTTCGAGGAGCGGGTTGGGAGGGGGGGGCTGGCTTTGATTTCGGAGGGAAAGGGCGACGGAGACGGCGGAGCCCTGGGGTAATATTCTCTGCGACAACGAGCGAATCGAACCGATGAGCGAGGCGACGAGTTAGAGTACAGTAGCGCGTGGGATACTGAGCGGCCGAATTGATTTACCCCCAAACATCTACAAACAGATATTGACATCGAACACCTCGCAACTTCTTACCTCCTCCTTGAGGATTGGATGTTGAGGCTCGGGAGAATCAGAGTGCGAGGTGGGGGAGGCGGGCGAAGAAGTCTCGGGGAAGTGGGCAGCCTGCGTGGAGTGAAGGGGCGAGTGCACAGGAGAGGGGGGGGCAACTTTCAGTTCGTCCTCGGTCATGCCGGATCTGACCTTCTCGTCATTCTCCAGCCTAATGTGGGGGGGCGCGGCAGGTCCTGTGGAAGCCGTGATGGTGGGGGCCCTCGTAAAGGGATGCAGCAGGCTCCTGCTCTCGGTCTCGACCCGCTTCACTTTGTCTGCCGTGTGCAGCCTCTTCACTATGTCCTTCATCTGACCGTCCTCCCACTGGTGCTCGCCGCCTATAAACTTGGACACATTGACAGCCATCTCGTTTTTGCCCCTATTCTTGACGGCGTTTTGCTGGGCGCTCTGAAGCTTGGAGAGCACTGGCTTGGTGTGGAAGGACTCGACCATCCTGGCGAGGTGACTTCGCTTTGCCGAGGTCATCTCCGAACTGGGGTCTTTCACGAGATGCTCCAGCTCCGCAACCAGGCGCTGCTTCTGACGCCACTTCGAGGAAGACTCGAGAAAGCTGCTGGACACCTGACTATGGAGATCACCCCGAGATGTATCAGCGAGCTTCGCCAAGCGGTAAGGAATGGGGGCTGCATACTTGTCAGTCTTGTTGAGGACCTTCTGCACATAGTCGACAGAGCTGTCGAAGTCATCTGACGCCATGCCTATACCTGATATAGTACTTCAAATCGGAGGGGCCTGAGATATGATGGATTTTGTTTTGTTGGGGGAGGAGGAGGAATCGGTTAAGCAGAGAGTTAGGAGGGTGAAGGTTAGGTGAGAGTGGCGGGGGGATTTGGGCTAGGATAGGAAGCCCCTTTAGGGTAAGTATCGCGTGAGGTAAGGTGAACACGTCAAGAGTCGACGTCTCGCAAGACCACCAGGCAAATCTTCTGGGAATTGGAAGAGTGAAAGGGTGAAGCAGAGCAGAGAGCAGAGAGAGCAGGGGGGATCCCCATTTAAGGACTTTTCCCCTTAGCTTAGGCCTTAATTTGAGAGTTTTCCAAAAGATTCGTGCAATCTTCCCTTCCTGTGTGTGCCCTCAACGTACACAATCCTTTAGCTCTAAACATGACAGCTCTGGTGGCCTGCATAGAAGAGCTGACCGCCTTGGCTGCCCCTGCTGCCGACGATTTGCTAGTGGGCCTTTACAATGCTGCGTCTGGGAAGTTTGACCCGTCCACTTATGTCAATTACCTTGGCCAAGTTATCGGCCCCAACCCGGGAGCAACCTCGTCTTTCGTGACGAACGCTGGAATGGAGATGGGAAACTTCGCAGCTTGTAAGGACATGAACTACTATGCCTATGACTACGACAACTTTAATTCAGCAGGCTTGACCCCTACTTTCTGCACGACCTTCTCAATTGGTGCCGTCTGTGTCCCAAGCGCGTGCAACCTGGAAACGGGGCAATTCTCCTTCGACGAGTTGAAAGCGCAGGTCGTGACGCTCTTGAAGCAGTTTGACGGTTCTTCTTCAGCCGCCGCAAGGGCAGAGTTCGAGGCATGCCAGGGCGCCGACTTGTACCCCGGCGTCGGTATTTGCGCTTCTCTGAACAGTAAGTTTCAGTACTTCACTACTCTGTGGTCTTATTTGAGTTTCTTCGGGACGTTACAGGGCGAGACGAGCACAGAGTGCTATCCCAACGACGGCGCCGATTACGACGGCAACATTATTGCGACTTTGTCAGTGATGTGCGGGATTCTCCTGCTGGTATTGATTTCTACCATCTGGAGTGCTCTCTCTCGGGCTCCCGCGGACTATTTCTCAGCTTCGGCGGAAACGCCTGCTGAAGATAACTTGCTCTCTGCCCCGTTGCTGGACGTCGGTTCGCAAAAGAGCGGATCCAACAATATCGACGGTGACGATGATGACGACGACGAGCCTCCTCGCCTGCTCTCAAAACCTCCAAAGTTCATTCAGTTTTTCGACGCGTACGCAAATACGGCCTCCCTATTTAGCTTCGCACGTCGTCCGGGACCGTTCGCTTGCTTCGACTGTCTTCGTGCAATCTCAGCGTTGTGGGTGGTGCTAGGCCACACTCTGTTTTGGCAATCTTTCTACGGATTGCAACCCTACAGGATCCAGACGGGGCCCGATTCGATGGACTCAACTTTCTTGGGCCAGGTCCTCTTCACCCAGAGCTTTACGATGGCTGTGGACACGTTCTTCTTCCTCTCTGCCTTTTTGGCGGCCTATTTCCTTCTAAAGGAGTGCGCCAAGAAACCTTTCAGCTTCTTCAAGACCTGGATTTCCAAGTTCATCAATCGCGCGCTTCGAATTTGGCCCGCCTTTGCTGCTGCCCTCTTCGGCTCATGGTTTTTGATGCCGCTGCTCGCCGCCAATATTCCGGGCATGGACGCTGACATAAATTCAGCTACCTGCTCCGACTATGGCTGGCTGCACGCCCTACTCTTCACCAACAACATCTTGCCGTGGGATAATCGCGGTGCTGGAAACTGCTTTGGACACACATGGTATTTGGCCTGCGATATGCAGCTTTATCTTCTCCTTCCCCCAGTCATCATGTTCTACATGAAGACACGAGAACTGGACCTAGAACGAGAAAGCTATGCTCTACGCCTCGCCTTCTTCTCTTGTATAGTTGCCGCAATAATCGGGTCGTGCGTCTTCACGACGATAATGGCTTGGGACAGCGAGACGGGATGGAGCTCTTTCATGAACGACGGTGTGCTGGGAGCTAACTATTCGAGGGATTTTTACGCACTGCCGTGGACGAGGTTCCCAGCTTATTATTTGGGCGTCTGCTGCGCCATCATGTGGTTCGAGAAGGAAGCAGGTTCGCCCGATTTCAAACTTACCTTCCACAAAAGAAACTTCCTTCTCTCCTTCGGCATATTATTGATCCTCGTCCCGATTTACGGAGGTTACTGGGGAAACAAGCAGGTGACGTGTTATTTATACGACAGTTCCGGCAAAGATTGCGGCTCAGAAGTCTCCGACGCCGCGAGGGCCTTCAAAGCCGCGCTCAACCGCCCAGCATTCATTGTCGGAGTGGCCATCGTCTCGTTAGTGTGCTTCAACAAACAGGGCGGTTTGGTGCAAGGCTTTATGGAGGCCAAGGTGTGGCTGCCCATGTCGCTGGTTTCATACGCCTTCTACCTTTTACACCCCGCCTTATTGACCCTCAAATTGGCGTCGCAGCCGTCCCAGTCCTACACCTCATATTATCTCTTCATATTGGAGTACGTCGGCGTGGTTCTGCTGGCGTTCTTGTCCGCTGTCGTCATCAACGTCTGCGTTGAAACCCCGTTCGGAAAGCTTCAAAGGAAGTACATGTGGAAGTAAGTCTTTTACTTTGAGAAGGAAGCAAGGGTAGAGTAGGGAATGGAGAATAAATGAAATTAAATCATAGTTGAGGGAGTTTTTAATTCAAACTTTTTTCTTGTTACTCGATCGCCAGAGCTTTTTAATTTTCGGAGAGGGTTGGAAAGTAGTTGGGAACGAGTTTGGATTGAAGATACGAGAAGGATAAAAGAGGGTGCTTTTGTTTTGGTCGAAGCGCCTTTGATTATTTTGTGGGGGGGATTACTGTGGTCGGGATCCATTATATATCTTGTCTAAGGCGAAGAGACTCGCGCTTGCATCTTAGTGCGGAAGGTATTTTGTAGGCTTCCGAGGATATTAGGTTGGATTTTAGGGGGGGGGGGGTCGAAATAGGGTGATTTCTATAGGGGGGCTTTTTGCGGGGGTCGGGGAAGTTACGTGGAGTGCCCCTGGGTCGATTTTATCTTCCAAGTGATTTGCACAGATCCCTTCCCATGAACCTAACCTCTTCCAAAAACGCGTCCGCTCATCCTCCGGATGCTCGGGGCGGGTTAAATACATCCTCTGGGTACCTCCCTCCCTCCTCTCCTTCCCCATCTCCGACTTCTAATCCGACTTCTAAATATCGACCGAGTTCTCAAATCCCTGAGAAACTCGACCTCGCCACGGCCGCCGTGGCCTCCGCTAGGAGCGGTTTTGGAAGAAAGGTGAGTGTTTAGAAGACGGAACCAACCCAAATATGTCCAATATTCTAACTCTAGGTTGACAAATTTGCATTGAGCAGGGCCCAGGTGCACACGGTGCGTCATCAGAAGCCACCTTCGAGTGCCTACCCCACTCCTCCTCCGCTCCTTCCCCGTCCCCAACTTTGAAATCCAGTGAGACACCAAAATCTCACCTCCTCCCCCCCTTCCTTTCTGCCCTCCTCGATCTCCTCACCCTCACTGAGAGCGCTAACACGTCCGACGCCGACGGTCAAAACCTCCTCCTCCCCCCTCCTCCATTAACGTGTCCCGCTGGCGACGACGACAAGTTTGGAGAGGACCCAAATCCCCCCTCCACTTCCAAAGCAAACCACCCCAACCGTTTTATGAGCGATGACGGCACCCAGGCTGGGAGCAAGGTGAGAGGGGTGGGGGTCGAGCGCAGCGAGAATGCGAATTGTGCATGTTGTGGACTAAACGAGGAATCGAGAGGTCGAGGTTCGAGATTTTGAAACTGAAAGTATTACTACAGATTTGCGTGTCTTCTAACAGGATTTTGCAGTGGACAGCTCCCAAGCCTTCAACACCACCCTCCTCTGCCATTCCGAAGCAGGTCAGAGGCTCTGTGGGCGGTGATTTTGATGAAGATGAGGGCGGGGATGAAGCGAGGCAATTTTTCAATTCCTTTTTATCCCTCCTTTACCTCCTTCCCGTCGCCGCGGACGTCGTTCTTGGCGTCGGGTTGCCACTTATGATGTTAGTGGCGGTATTTAACTGCCTCGTTGCCGCTGTAACCGCCATAGGCTCTGCTTTGAGCGGTTTGGGAAGAAAGGTGCGTATTCAAAAAAGGTGTATTTTTGAGTAATATACTGTAAATTCTAACTCAAGATTAACAAATTTTCTTTGAGCAGCGCCCAGCTGGTCAAGCTTCTGGCCAAACTGGCGCAGGCCGAAGGTTCCTTAGGTCCCCTCGCTGGCCAGCGTCCAAGCCCCGCTTTTTTAAGCTGGCGTTCCTTGTCATCGTCCTCGTCGTTACTCCGGTCCTCGCCGCAGTGCACTACGCCAACGACCACCCAGTCCTATTTAACTTCATCAGTAATCGTGCATGTCCTAGTTGTACGACAGGCAACAACATCGTTGATAATGGGGACAGTGTAGCTTTAGGGGTAGGGACCTTCTCAGGGTCTCCTTATGCCACTTCTTACATAGTGTATGTCACCGATGACATCTACTTCTCATTAGTATGCTCGGGCGCCCTTCACAGTTGCGTCCTAGACGGATCAAACAGTCGCACGATATTGTGGATACAAGGTACAGGCGGAGGTACAACAACACTTTCAGGGGTCCATTTTTTAGACGGATATGGAAGTTATGGGGGAGCTTTGTATATTATATCTTCTGCTCTCGTATCCCTCCAAGGCTGTAAATTATCATCAAACCAAGCCAGCTATGGTGGCGGTATTGCTGCATGGGACAGTGGTACGACGGTGAATCTCTACACGACCAGTTTCGATGGGAATACAGCTAACTACGGCGACGACATCTACGTAAGCAGTGCCTCCCTTACTATACATTCTTCCTGCCCAGCAGACTGGAGTGGCACACCAGCGGCTGGCTCTGACTTGGATACCTACAACAGTGGTGCTACTCTATCAGGAACGACCAAGAGCTTTGATATCGGGTAAGTTCAATACAGCAGAAGATGAAACCTCAAACACAGGACCAGCTCGATGAATTATATTCGACCGTCATCTCGCTGTTTTAAACAAAGCCTGTAAATATTTGCGCTCCCAAATTGAGATAAATCCGTTCAAAATAGAGGAATTAACAACCCACATCACACACAACTCCCTCTCCTATTCTAACCCTCCACAACCTTTCACCGACTCCCTCTCAATCCCATCCCTTGTCCAAAAGGACATGCTCCCTCTCGTGTCAAGCAGGTCAATACTTTGGAGGTTCAGGATGCATACCATGTGATGCTGGAAAGTATTCCGCTGAAGAAGGCGCAACTACTACATGCACGGGGAGGTAAGAAATATTTATCAAGGACTTTTAGGTGTACAAAACGTAGAAAGCTGAGCAGGAAGCTCACACAGATCCCATGACGATTGTCGCTTCGCTCCCCCACCCTCCCCCACCTCACCACTTAGCTGCCTGGCTGGCAAATCCACAACCGGGAATGAAGCCACTGACCACGACAGCGTTGATGACTGCACTGAGTGTGGTGTAGGCAAGTACAGCGGAGAAGGAGAGGCTTGCTCCGACTGCAGCGCCGGCCAGTACAGTGATGCAGGCGCACAGACATGCTCAAATTGTGACGCTGGTAAATCCACAACTGGGGACGAAGCCACTGACCACGACAGCGTTGATGACTGCACTGAGTGTGGCGTAGGCAAGTACAGCGGAGAAGGAGAGGCTTGCTCCGACTGCAGCGCCGGCCAGTACAGCGAGGTAGGCTCGCCTTCGTGTTCTGACTGCAGCGCCGGGAAGCGCATCATCGAAGGTGGGACTGGAGGCGAGTCCTCCGTTTGCACAAATTGCGCCTCTGGGAAATTCTCCCCCGCTGGAGCTTCGATTTGCACCTCGTGCGACGCGGGGAAGTACAGGTGAGGACAAGATACTCCATGACGGGAGAAAACACAATTTCTAACTCAACATGCTCTCCAGTTCGTCACCTGGATCCGCAGAAGACCTTTACTTGGACTGTGAGGCTGGAAAGTTTGCAGAACAGGGAAGTGCAACCTGCAGCATTTGCTCGGCTGGGAAGTACTCCTCAGCCGTCTCAACAAGTTGCACCAGCTGCCCCTCAGGAAAGTACATCACGGACGACGCCACCACTGCCTCCCTCCATGCTAACCTTGTCGCCTGCGTCGACTGCGAGGCCGGAAAGATGGCAAACGACCCCGCCACCGCGTCATCCTGCATCATTTGCTCCGCCGGAAGGTACTCCTCCGCCGTCTCGACCAGCTGCACCAGCTGCTCACCAGGAAAGTACATCACGGACGACGCCACCACTGCCTCCCTCCATGCCGACCTCGTCGCCTGCATCAACTGCGACGCAGGAAAGTCGAGCTCTCCCCCAGCCTCCTCCTGTCCCATCACTTGTCCGACCGGGACACACTCCCCGCCTGGCTCTCCATGCCTCGACTGCGAGGCCGGAAAGTTCAACGAGAACGTCCAACAGGAATCCTGTACCAACTGCGGCACGGGTCGCTACTCCACCGCGACTGGTAGCATAATCGAATCCGACTGTCGGAACTGCGAGGCAGGCACGGCGAGCTCAGAGGAGATCCGCGCGACCCCCTGTCCCGCATGCCCCGAGGGCAAGTCGGCTCATGCCCCGGGCTTTGACTACTGCCATGGCTGCGTTGCCGGCACGTACTCCGACAGCCCCGGGACAATCCTCTGCGACCTCTGCGCCATCGGAAAGTACACCGGCGCGGCCCAGTCCACTTCCTGTGACGACTGCGTCGCCGGAACCTTCAACCTCGTCGAGGGCTCCGTCACCTGTGACAAGTGCCCTGCCGGCCAGAAGATGAATGACGCCGGCAACGGCTGCTCGGTCTGCCCCAACGGAAAATTCTCCAACCCGGGCAGCACGTCATGCTCCAACTGCGACGAAACCCCTGGCTACGTCAGCCTCTCGGGCGAGTCCAGAGCAGCCGCCTGCGAGTACTGCGGCCCCGGCTTCTACGCCGACCAAACCTTCCACACCTGCAAGGAGTGCGAGATCGACTCCTACAGCGTGGGGGGCGTCAACGAGTGCATCTCCTGCCCGTCCGGAACAAACAACGCCGTGGCCTCAACTAGCTGCTCGCCGTGCCCCCCCGGAACCATTTCAACCGGTACCTCATGTGACCAGTGTGAGAAAGGCAAGTACGGAGAGTTCGGAGCCACATCCTGCGATCCCTGTGACGGCGACGGCCAGTACGCTGACGAGTTTGGCCTGGCGGCGTGCAAGACCGCGCCTGCCGGGGAAAAGCCAACTTCAGACCGTCAGGGCGTTGAGCGTTACCCTGCTGGGAAGTACTCAACTGGAGGCGAAGACGAATGCACCGAATGTGGGAGTGGGGAGACCAGTGACGCCGGTGCTGCTGGGTGCAGGACCTGCACCACATGCGGAACAGGAAAGTACAAAATTTCGGACTGCTCGCCAGGCTCCGAGACACAGTGCGGAGATTGTCCCAAGAACACCTTCACCATCTCCAGCGCCGCCGACATCAACGGCTGCGAAAATTGCCCGGTTGGGGGGCACTCACAGCCCGGCGCCGGCTACTGCGACCAATGTCGATCTGGCAAGTATTATGAAGAACAAAGTAACAGCTGCGAGTTCTGTCCCGCTGGAAAATACACGGCAATTGGAGGAGCAAGTATCAACGAATGCCTCTCCTGCGACGACGGCTTCTACAACTCCGACCCTGGCTCCTCGACGTGCTTCACCTGCACACCCGGGAAATTCACCAACGACGACCAGACCGAGTGTCTATTTTGCCCCGTCGGCAAGATTTCCGGCGTCGCAGCTTCATCCTGCTCGGTGTGCGAGGAGGGAAAGTACGCCGAAGGCGAGGGCAATACAGAATGCCAGTTCTGCGACAACGACGAGATGCTCATCGGTTCAATAACCCTCCACAACGGCACCACCTCCGCAAGCGGTTGCATCTGTCCCGCCGGCGAGTACGTCCACTTCAACAAGAACACCTGTCAGAACGTCCCCGACGGTGTTGAAACTTCCATCCAAGCCATGACGACCAAAACTTTAAACGTCAAGCCCGGTTACTGGCGTGCCAACGCCTCGAGCTCCGAAATCTTACCCTGCCTCTCACCCGAGCACTGCTTAGGCGGCCCAGACCCTGCTGCTCAGTGCAAAGAAGGCCACTCCGGTCCTCTCTGCGCAGTATGCGCTGATGGCTACGCCAGCACCGGCAGCGGAATGTTCCTCAAGTGCTCGCTGTGCGAGGGAGGGGACGCATCCACGACCATTGCGGTCGGCTTCGGCGGCTTCTTCCTCGTCGTCTTCCTGATGATCGGGATCGCATGCTGTTGTTCCAAGAGAAAGAAGAAGGCTGGGCGCGACGAGGGAGACGAAGATTATGAGGAGGACGACGGTGCCGCCCTCTCCCAGAACGACAGCCTCGACAGGGTGACCGGGGCCAATAAGAAGCTCTCGAAGATCGATAGCTTGCTGTCGTTCTACAATGAGGCTCGACCCTACGGAAAGGTCATGCTCTCGTACCTCCAAATCGCGGGAGGTCTAAGTTTCAACCTCGACATGAACTTCCCCCCGATGTTCATCCAGCTCATGGGCGTAGTCGCCGCCGTCGTCGTTCCTGATTTTACCCAGCGTAGGAATGAAGCTCTTCAGCATGTTCGGCTGCAGGATGTTCGACAGCGGCTACGGAAGCTACCT
>BRXY01000369.1:0-50513 GCA_030267945.1 Triparma strigata | reverse complement strand
CCCTAACCCTAACCCTAACCCTAACCCTAACCCTAACCCTAACCATAACCATAACCATAACCATAACCATAACCATAACCATAACCCTAACCCTAACCCTAACACGGGCTTCGGAACCGCCTATCACACCCTGAACATCATCGGCCTCCTGCTCTTCATCTTTGTCGTTGGCATCATCTTCTTTTGCCTCGCCGAATCCACGCCCATCACTGGGCGTGTCACGTCGCTCGACGGAACCGCTGAGTACGCGCCCCACGGCGAGGCGCGCGGGATCAAGACGGCCAACTTCGTGCCCGACCCCAAGGACAAGAAGCGCAGCTCGTACATGGCGTACGACACCAAAGCCAAGGTCGACGCTCTTGTCGGCATCGTGATGAGCGCGGTCAACACGGCGCTCCTCAAAACGCAGGCTGACGAAATCGCCGGGTAAGGGGATGGCTATGTGAGGGCGCAGAGTAAGAAAGACAATTGAGAGGAAAATGATAATAATGATAATGATAATAGGCGGAGAGAGAAGAAAAAAAAAGCATTGCCGTTTACAAACATCAAACGGGTTTGGCGTTCGGCATTCTCCCCCGCCACCTCTCTATTCTCCCCTGCTCCTTGGTCCTCCCTTCCTGATTCCAAAATAATAATCTATATTTAAATGAAGCCCGTATATGTCTATTTCCTTAAACGCTGCCGGCGTTTATGTCGGTTGTGATTTGTCCGTCGAGCCTGCCATGAGGATTTACAAAAAAGTTAGCGAGGGTTTGTGTTAGACTTTTAAACACATTCGTACACATCCCTCAGGAGGCGTGGCTCAGGAGGCGTGGCTCACCTCTTGATAATTTCGTCTACACTGGGCCTCGAGTTCGGCTCTCTCTTCCAGCAGTCGTTGACGAGGTCCTTAAGGCTCTGGGGCAAGTTCTCGCCTAGCTGTGGCCGCAAGTCCTTTGAAATGACGGCGTCCGTGACGGCATGTTGGGTGGGGAAACCGCCCTTGTTGAGATCACTCTGCTCCCAGGCTGTGCTGAAGAGGTTGAGGAGCTTAGATCCCTTGGTGTTGATATAGGACATGGCGGCTAGGGTGACGGCGTAGCTGAAGATGTCTGCGCTGGATCCGTACTTTTCTCCGAGCATGATCTCGGGAGCTACGTAGAATGTGGTTCCTACCGCAGTCATCGTTTGCTGCGCGTCGTTCATGACGGCTCTGCTCTCGCCAAAGTCGCTGAGCTTGGCGGACATGTTGTCGGCGATCAAAATGTTGTCGGGCTGCGAGTCGAGGGGTGAAGCTTGAAGTGAGAAAGAAAGAGAGAGAGAGAGAATTGCATGGATTACAACAAAAACAGCGATCACAACCCACTAAGCACGTATTACTTTAGCTCTCACCTTCAGATCACGGTGGATGATGCACTCCTGCATCATCTTCTTGCTCTCGTCGTAGAACTTTGAGTTGTGCAGGTACTTGAGGCCGGCGATTACGTTCTTGGCCCAGTTCAGCTTGACGTTCTTCCAGCTCAAGGGGGTGGTCTCCTGGGCCTGCAGGCTGTTAGACATGGCTCCCTTTGACATGTACTCCATGACCATCCCTATGAGCTCGGACGACCAGGCGGCTCCGATGAGAAGGACTATGTACGGGTGTTTGAGATCCTTCATGAGCAGAATTTCGGCCCTGAACCTCTCCACAGAAGTGGAGTCTACCTCTAGAAGCGTTTTGACGGCGACGGCCGTTCCTCGGTGCGTTCCTCGGTGCACCTCTCCGAATGCTCCCCTGCCGATCTTCTCGGTGAGGATGATCTCGCTGGCGTTCAAGAGAACGCTCTGCAGTTCAGTGTCGGTTTCTTTGTTCCTGTTCTCCATCACCTGTTTGATGAGCATCATTTCCTCGGGCGTCCACTGCCTCTTCTTGACCTCCTCCTTGAGGAACTCGACCTTTTTGTTCACCTTCCTGAGCTTGAGGAGGCAGACGATGGCAATAAGGACGAATAAGGGAATGATGATGAAGAGAATCTTCTGAAGGTTCTTCGCCTTCCCGTCGGCGACGATGACGTTGCTGACGACGACTCCGCCGTAGCCGTTGGCGATGTCCCACTTGTACGTGGTCGTCGTGCCGCTCTCCCCGACGTACCACCTGCCGTGAGCGATCATGGTGTAGCTGTCAGCGGTCAGGCTGACCTCACTTGCGAAGCTCTCCGTGTAGACGGTGCCACTCGCCGTGAAGTTGCTCTTGAGGGCCGAGGAGTGGGTCGCCAGACCGGGGGTGTTGGAGATGAAAGGCGTGCAGGGGCCTTCGTCGGTTCCGGACACGCAGGAGTGGATGTTGGCGTGCGGAATGTGATTTCCGCCGTTGAGAACCAGCTCAGTGTTACCGAGAGTCGGGGTCAGGCTCGAAGGATTGACAGTGAGCGTGTACTCCATGGTGATGGCCTCTCCGTCCGCGAGGGTCTCCGGCTTTTCAGTGTCCAACGTGATCGTGGTGCCCGTGGGGCAGCTCATTTGCCTCTTATCTCCATCTTGGGTCCCGTCGACGTACTTGGTCCTCCAGCATATGGGCTTGTCACCGCCCATCAAGTAGCTGTCCGTCATGTAATCGTCGTCCGCCACGTTGACGCCGGAGTAGCCGTTCGCGACGTCCCACTTGTACTCGATCCCGTTCGAATCCTCGGTGTAGAAGCGACCGTGCGCGATCATTGTGTAGCCTGCAGCGTCGAGGTAGAAGGTCGAAGTCAAAGTCTCAGTCAAGGTCCCCGTGGTGCTGTCGAAGTCAGCTTTGAGGGCGCTAGAGTGCGTGGACAACCTGAAGAGTGAGCGGAGAGAGAGAAGGAGCGGCGGTGGGCAAGTTAGACACAACACGAGGGCTGAACGGCGGACCAAGACCAAGAACAGACCAGAGCCGACAACTTACGTGGGGGTATTCGCCACAAAAGGGGTGCACGTGCCAACACTTGCTAGGCAGCTGTGAATGTTCGCGTGGGGGACGTGATTGGAGCTTGTGCCGTAGAGGATTACCGTCTGGGTGTCGGCTGTTCCTGTGTGGTCGGGTAGGACAGTTGTATCAACAGTCAGGGAATAAGCGACAGTAATGGGGTCGCCTTCGATGACGCCGGTAGGCTTCGCGGTATCGAATGCGATGGTCGTTCCTGTGGGACAAGGGTCCAGCTCCACAGCATCGTAAGGTCCTCCACTTCCTTGCTGGGTCCTCCAACACACTGGATCCGTCCCGCCCAGGAGGTAGGAGTCGGCCGTCACCTTATCAGGGAAATTGAGCAGCAGGGCAAGAGCGAGGTAACGGAAATTGACCTTCATGGTGTCTAGAAGGGGAATCCTAAAGATGGGGGTAAGGGCCTGCGGAAACGATGCGGAATTACAGGGGTAGAGACCTCTCAAAATGCTTCGACGGTAGTTCGTTTGCCAGAGTGAAACTCTAGACAAATAGAGTCGAAACCACCGATAATTACTGACACGTACCCTAAGAAAAATAGCATGCCCCCCATAGAGGACGGAGACGATATAGAGGTAGAGCTGCCCTGGCAAAAGGACGGCCACGAGCTGATAGGAAGCATGATACGTAAGTACCGAGCGTGTGGAGCTGCCTAATTCAGAGGTGGCTGGCACCCTGCCCGCAGGGAGTCAGTTGCCCAGAGGACTGAGTTGCTGCTCCTGCTTCCTTGGTTTGGTTCGCGTGGCGACTTCCGATGCGCTTCTTCTAAGTGGCAAGTGTCAATCTCACAAAATCTTTCTCCGCAGTGCAAGTGTTCGGCGCAAGGAAGATGGTTGAGTCAAGAGTTGTTGGCTTTCAGGACGATGAGAAGCATGGTGTTATCATGCGTTGCATACAAACTTGCGACGGAGAGTGGCTGGACCTTCCGGAGGAGGTGAGCTAGAACGCTGATGCGGGGGGAGTGGGGGGGGCGAGACGAGTGACGAGGAAAAGGAAGGTTGCTGGAGAGCTCTTACTGCACCTCTCTGTCGAGAATATTATCCTGGTGGCTCAACCCACCGACACATACACACATGCTCCCTTCCCGTACCCTCCCTGCCTTTCTAACCCTGCCTACCAACAGGACGTGCGGGATGGAGTGAAAAAGTGGGAAACGAATAAGGATTTGAAGGCGCTAAAGAATGAAATAACTATGGCTATAGAAAAAATTCCGACGGATGTCAATGTAGATGATGATTCTGAAATGAAAGGTGAGCGCAGCGGCGCATCGCCGGCAGCAATCTGATCCCCTCCGGCACTAACTCTCGCACTAAACCCCGGAATGTCCCTCCCCTTGCACCCTCCTGCCCGTCATAAACAGCATGGTTAATGTCAGAGGTAGAACCTATCGTACAAATTCAAGAATCAATTGAGAAGCTGTTCGCTTCGAATCCGGAGGTAAAGAAGTGCATCGATCTCTGCAAGAAGCAGGCGAGGATCAATCAGAGAATGAAGAGGGATGCGGAGTCCGAGCAGGAGGAGTTGAAGCGGAAGAGTAGCTTCCTAGGCTGCATGTGATTGTCACCAAGCGAGATTATAGATTGCGCACGTTGCGTATGGCTTTGTCTATACTAAATTTAATTCTTTTATAGCTTTTATAGATGTGTCGGGCCCTTCCCGCCCCGCCAACAGTCACACTAATCACACTACTATAGTACAGAACGCTGTACTTCCTCTCCCACAAAATAAAAAGACTCTGGAACAATTTCCAAATTTTTGTTCGAAATCTTTCTGTGCCCCTCCTGCACCCTGCGCCCGAATCGCGTGTCCTCCACCGACTATTATCGTGTGTTGGGCCTCGAGCCTGGGGCCAGCGAGTCTCAGATCCGGTCCGCTTATAAGAAGCAGAGCCTTAAACATCACCCCGACCGTGCGAAGACTCCTGCGGCAAAGGAAGCAGCAACTCCCAGGTTCCAAAAAATCGCTGAGGCGTACGAGGTGCTCAGCGACGCCCAGAAAAAGCGAGAGTACGATGCCGTTTTGAACGGCGGCGGAGGTTTCAACATGGGAGGTGGGGGGAGGGACTTTGGGGACGCAGGTATTCGACCAAGTTCTGGCATGAATCCTAACAGGGGCGGCTTGTTCGAAGCGTTCCACGACAAGATGCACAGTCAAACCCGCGTCGATCCCTTTGAGTTGTTCAATAGCTTCTTCGGGCGCGATTTCGGCGAGTCTTTCGGACAGCGGCAGAGGCAGCAACAGCAGCAACATCATCAACAGCAACAACAACAGGGGAGGATGAGGGATCCCTTCGATGATCCGTTCTTCAGCGGTGGAGGCCTCGGGGGCTTCGGAGGCTTCGGTGGTGGTATGTTCGGTGGGGGAGGAGGGATGTTCGGTCGGATGGATGAGATGATGAGGCAGGCGCAGCAGGGGGGCGCCGGCGGCAACTTCTACTCCTCTACCACCACGAGCTCCTCCTGGAGCTCGGGTGAAGGAGGTAGAACGGTCACCACCTCGAGTTACAGCAACGGCGGACCGGCCAAGTCCATTCGCACAACGACACTCATTGATAAAGACGGCAATAAATCGACCAAGAAGGACAGCAATCCGTACGCTTTAGAAGAGGGGGGGGGCGGATTCGGTGGCGGTGGTCAGTTAGGCCGTTATGGAGGAGGCAGGTGAAATGTGGGACCCTCCCGTTTAGGTCAAGAAGAGGAAAGGTTACAATACATCAAGGATTTTTATTAAGACATAGGGAAATACTGTCACGTGCAATCAAGAGATAAGGACAATTCAAGAAAGATAGGGGGTTATAATTTGAATTAGTCTCATCCTCATTACTCATTTTTTCATTATTCGATTTTTGGTGCGTCCAATAAGAAGGCGAGCTTTTTGGCGACAGCATCTTCCATGTTGCCTTTGCCTTCTTCCTTGACCGCATGACTTGCCTGGCGGGTGGAGCTAGATTTCTTGCCCAGATGAAACATACTGAACCCCTTTCTGGACGAGGACAATTCCGCGTCCTTGATTTCGTTATTTATTTTGTCTCTTCCACGCAATGACCCAAGCCCCATTTGTCGTTTGTATTTGTGTCGATCAGCTTTATTGTCCTGATTGTCGCGTTTTCTGGCGGTCCCTTTGGTCTTCGTCCTGGTCGCAGTCCTACTCCCTGTCCTACTACTACTCCCGCTTCCTTCCATAGTGCCAAAGTTACCTCGCTTAGCGTTCATGGTGCTGTCATAAGCGTTATTCGCTTGCGCTCCTCCGAAGCCCTGCCATGCGGCAAAGTGGTTTGTGAGACTACGATGAACCATTCTAAATGTTGAAAGACGATGAATGTGCTGCTTCTCTCACCTGCTCTGACTTGATTACTCTTTGAATATTATCAATTTCTGCACTCAAATGATCCAAACCAAAGTCCTCTTCGTCTAGTTCGGGCAATGAGATTATGTTCGGGTCGGAAAAAACAGAAGCCTTGTATTGTAAGTCTGTGATGCCGTCCATTTTTATCCTCGAGAGAATGGTCTGGAGAATGCTGTTCAAGTGGTCGAGGCTCGAGCTTGTTTGGCTTTTGTAAAGGCCAAGCAACTTCGCCTTGGAGTACGACAGTGCGGTGATGAAGCTCAATATCATTGCCGCTCCCGTGGCAAGTTCCATTCCGTAGTCGTGACAAGATGCGGCGTCCACGAACTCCGTCTCGTCTTGGGAGGAGTTACTCTTCTCGTAGATCATGTAAAGAAAGAAGGAGGCGTTAATTATGCAGCCGGGGATTCCTCTTCCGTACAGATAAACCATGGAACAGATTGACATGTAGTACGACAGGTCAAAGTCAATGTGGTCCTTCAAGACGGACGCAAGGCGCAAGTTTTTCTCCGCTGAGATTTGATCTAGGGCGAACGTCATCCTGTCGACAGCGTATCTTGTCACGGTAACCCTCCCGATGGTTAAGACAACTAGTAAAGCCAAACTGGAGTACTTGAACGTGAGGTTGATCCTTTGCAGGAAAATCGGGCCGTGGGCAAAGTCGTCCATGATCGTCAAAAGAATTACGAAGGCGTCGATGAAGGTAAAGGCGATAACCGTCAGCCAGCAACCTTTCTCCCAGTCTGTGCGCGCACGGGTTTGTATAGAAGTCGCGGTTGGTTAGTAGGGTCAGTAGGGGCTGTAGGGGCACTTCGACTGTCGAGTCGTCCTGTTTCCTCTATCTCACATTTCTTCGACGAAAGTATCTCTTTCTCGATAGCGTCGTTGGCGTCCGTTGTAATATATGGTATTTCCTGATGCGAGATTTCTTCTTTGAACGAGCCTTTGCAGACCTTAATGTCTTCCTTTAAGGGTGCTAAAAGAGCTTCGTCCAAATCGCCCTGCGAAATTTATGGGTGCGTTAGAATGGTATTGGTGGTAATGCGTTGTTTTGTGATTTCTCCTCACCTGTTTTTGGACTCCCGTCAACACCAAAGCAGCGAGAATATTTTCAGGGGACTTCTTAAGTAGCTCGATTGATTGCGCCTGGGTGGGAGTGGGGGCGGGGAAGGTTAGAAGGCACTTGTGAGAGGAAGTCTGCAAGGCACTCCTTCCTCGCCCCCGTTTTCACTGTCCTCGTATTCTCACCTCCGCCAAGTTGCCCATTAGCTTGATTTTCTCGCGGTACGGAAGCACCAAGGGTTTCTCGCGGTAACTGTGGCCGTCGCTAGTAGCAGCTAAAGAATTGCGGCGCCCAGCCCTCCCAGAAAAAGCAGATAACGTTTCGCCACGTTTGAAGGCTTGTTGCATGCCCCTTGCAGAACTTTGAGTCTCGCCGATGACAGGGGCCACCTTCCCAGGTGCCGTGATGCCTGAAGTCATCTTGGCGATTAATTCTAAGGTATGTTCTTGTTTTTCGTGATAATTTCTGAAGATAAAGTTTCTCATGTAAGAAGTCGCCGCCAAACGGCCGGCCTTCACCGGGCTCAACTGACCGAAGGGCATTGCGTCCCATAGCGCCATAGTAGTGAGGGCTTCCTCATTACCTTCTGAGTAGATCGATTCAGGGTAGGGGTTGACAACGCCGGGAGTCGCAGCTTGCTGCCTGGCTGTCTCCTTCTTGTGCTGCAGTGTGGAGTGGTTTAGAGTGTAGAATTGACGGAGTGTGGTTTATTCAATGTATTGTATTGTGCTTCGCTCACCTCCTTATACCTGGACAGCTCTTCGGAGTTGAGAGGCATTGCCTTGAGGGGAACGTATAGGGTCACTAACTTCTTGGCGTGGTGCGGTGCCTTTTTCGCCTCCTGAAAAAACGAAGTCCTGCGCCTTTGCTGTTGCTGTTCCGATACTGATTGTGTGGATTCGATTCTCATATCCTTTAGTAAGTAGGGTTGGAGATCTAGGCGAGGATTATTGCGAGCATCGAGGAGATAAAACTTGATCATGACGTCTTTCTGAAATGTCCTCTTGTGGACTCGTTCTTCGCAGACCCTAAAAAACTGCGAGGAGCAAAGCGTAGCGAGGAGCGAAGCGTCGAGTTAGTAGTATTGGCGGTAAAATGCCGATCAGAGCGTGATCGACTGAGGCCACTACAATTTAAGTAGCGAAATAAGATTCCCAGCCAAGGAGCGAGTAGTGACTCGTAGCAAATAAATTCAGAGCGTTTCCAAGCGAGAAACAAGGAAAAAATAGCTCGCGCAGCAAGTAAACACGGCGCATTTCCAACTCGTCGCCCTCACCTCCTCGTCTGGACTCCACAGCGTTGGAAAACCTCTGACGAACCTCTCCATGGACAAGACAAAGGCGGCACGGCAGTGATACCACCACTTGCTGTCCAGATTGATTAACCTCTTTCGGATGTCACTGGTCTCTGGAAGGAAGGAAGGAAGGAAGGAAGGAAGGAAGGAGGGAGGGAGGGGGTGGGGGGTTAGGTCTAGAAACGTGTGACGAACGACGATCGAGAGATGCTATGTCAATATTTTGCACACCTTTCTCTTCGTGGAAGCTCATGGACATGTGCGCCGCATGACCTATTAAAAGGCTACGTGTCGCCTTGGTTCGCTGCACGGCCCCTATTCCTGGGAGGAGGCAGTCGACGTAAAGGAGCGATCGGAGCGACCTGTCCGCCGTCGCCGTGTACTGGCGCTTCATCCGGTCATATTGCCTCTTGGAGATATCCACTCGCTCCTTGACATGGGAGGCCCGCACCCCCAAGTAATTTGTTCCCTTGCGGGAGTCTTCCGTGAGGGAGTTTCTGTGACAAGTGAGAGCGTTCGTTGCGTGCAGGGGATTTGCAATTAGCGTTTTGGTCATAGGGTGGGGCAAACTATCGACGACGTGTTACTGCTTACCTGCAATGGGTCATGTAGAGCGAGCCACCATGTAGCACAGTTGTTATCTTATTTCTAATTGGAAGCAGGGGGGGGGAGAGGATCTAGTTGGGGCGAGGTTAGGTTAGGTGAGGTGGGGTGAGGTGGGGTGGGGTGGGGTGGGGTGAGGTGAGGTGCAGGTTGGCCGGCGGAGCGTTAAAACCTAGCGTGAGCGGAGAGGGAGGTGCGACCGACAGGACACACTGGTACTGCCCTCACCTTCCCATCGGTTTGGAAACCAGACTCTCCCTCCACCTTTTCAGAGAAGTTCTCCAATAAATCTTCACAATAAGCCTGTGCGAGTGAGGACGGGCGGGAGGACGAGTTAGACCTTGCCACATCTTGTTATTTCTAAAATCCCTCACCTCTTCTTCGTCCTCTGTGAATATTCGCCGGAATACAAGGTAAATGAAGAGGAGATTTCCGTGTGTGCAGATGGAAAATAAAGCAACCCCAACGAGGATGAGGTAAAAATAAACGGTTTCAACCTCGCCCAAGACGAACACGACGCAAAGATAAACCTGTTTTTGAAAGGGGGCACGTAGAGAGAGAGCATGTGTCGAAAAGTAAGGGTTGTGTCGTCAGGAAAATATTTGCAGGGAATCGAGGTGTCACGAAAAGAACTTACATCGAGAAGGGTCAGCGCCGCCGTAAACGAGCAGACGCCGGCAAAGTACGCGCCATCCGCGCGGAAATACCGGATAATCACACTGTCTTCCAAAAGGAAAATGGTAATGCCCACAACAAGGTGTAAAATGGCAACAAAGAAGCTCGACAAGCAGTGGTAGACTATATACGCCAGGGGAAGGGGCGTTGAGCTATCGAAAACTAGCACCGTCGAGGCCAAAGAGGTAACGGCCACGACATTCCAGTACTGAAAGGTGAAGCGCTCATGGTCAAAGAGGTAAGTATAATCGCCGGTCTTATAAATCAACATAGCGTAAAGGGAAAATGCCGCCGCAACACATGTTCGCAGGAGCAGGACTCCCGCGCTGATTCCGAGGAGCGCCATCCGAATTGGGCACCAGACAGGGAGACAATAAACAAGAGTTCGTTTTCAAAGTCAGTAGTAATCCGAAAGTAAGTATAAATTCAGTTTCAGTCTGAGAATCTTGCCTTTGACCTGGGTCTGGACACTTTTTTATAGCGTCAGAGAGACACCGTCACTATACCCTGTCTGTTCTGTACATGTTATTCGAAGCCTCTGCGCTATTGGAGGACGTGCCAAATCGCTTAACCTCCCAAAATATTAAAACTGATAAAACTCGAGAGAAATCCTAAAATGCCCTGTTTCCCATGCTCATTACTGTAGTAATCCTTAAACGTATTTTGAAACATTTCTTGTTCTACCTCGGAATAGCTACAAGTGGAGTGGAACGTACTATCACATCAGGTTATGGCATTTCACGAACTTTTTCGATTTTGGACTTGTTTCAAACGTTATCTAGATAGATTTTGGTCTTATTCTTCGCTTTGGAACCACTGAGAAGAATAATTTGATAATTATAAAGACCAAAACATGTTGAGAGATATTTGTTTGGCCAAAAAATTCAAATCTCTTTTTTGTTCTTTTAAAATGAAATTCTTCCTCTAAGAGATCTTAAAGTGAAGAATATGATAATATTTAAGAAAATAGGTTTTTTCAAAAATCACAAAAGAAGACTTTTTTTGAAAAGTCTACAACAATTTTGATCTATCAAAGGCCTAAGGGTGAAGAATATGACAAAATCAAACCACAAAAACGTCTCTGTCGTGAGATACATTTCTCTGGTAAATGGAAACGTTGTGTGTGTTTTACTGCTATTGCGTGCATCCGCTGGTCCTTGTATTGTTGGGGGCAGTATTGCAATAATCTTCCCCCACCTTAACATTTTTTTCTGACCACTTAGCCCCCTGGAAGTGAGATGAAATTTGATATTTATTATTGTCTCTGCTTTTTCTCCAGCTGTGCTTAACAATCAGTAATAAAAAATCAATTTATATCCCAACAATCTCCCGGCCATTTTCAAATCTAAAAGATTTCTGTGTTGCGACGTTCCGCATTATTAAAAATCAAGCTACAAAGCCAAGCCAAGCCACGCAGCCATCCCACCGCCACCATACAGCAACAATATAGCCACCATACAGCATCAGTGATACTGCATACAGCATGTACAGCCACAAAGCGACCCCTATCCCCCCCCCCAACCCCCCCCCCCACCCCTCCCCCTCCCTCTCCCCAACCCTTCTGTTATAAATTTTACATAGCCAGAGAAGCCTCCAGCTCTCGCAGTGCCTTCTCCTCCTCCTCCTCCTCCACAGCATCCTTACTCAACCCTCCCATGGGGGCGTCCGGCATGTTGAAAGGAGTGGCATCGGCCTTGGGCTCCGACAGCAATTGCTCCTCCAGGTCCTGCTCCTCTAATTCGTTAAGCTCGGACAGGAGCTCGTCTTCGTCGAAAACGTCATCCACTGGCCGTCCAATGGCCTCGCTTATTTCGTTGGCGGTCTCCATCTCCTCCCTGATCTCGTCCATCATGTCGTCGACGTTGTCCACGTCGACGTTCTTCCGAACTTGCTTCATTGCCTCCTGTCCCTGCTTCATTGCCTTGAAGGTCTCCATGTTTTGGACAGAGCTCTCCAGGCTCATGATTTGACTTTCGAGGGTCATCTTGGAGCCTATTAATAGATTGTGTTTTTGGTTTTGCCTTGGTGTTAGACCGAGGCGTGCATAGGGATTCCATACACGCGACGTTCTCAGCTCATCGCTTCGCTCCTCGCAGCTCACCTTGGATCTTCTCAATTTGAGCGTCATACATTTTCTTGCGCTTGAGCGCATGCGCCGCCTTCTTCTTATCCTTCGCCTTAAGGTTAGCCTTCGCCTCCGCCAAAAGCTGGTCAGCCTTCTTCTGTATATGGTCCTCCCTCTTGTCGAGCGTCTTGAGGGACTCTCTTAACGTGACGATTGTGGAGGTGGGGTCGGAGCCGTTTCCACCGCCGTTACGAGTAGGGGCAGGCGCGGATGTGCGCTTCTTCCCGAAGAAATTCATGTGGGGAGTTGAGGTTTGACCGCGGGCTCGAAGCTGCGCGGTGGGGAGAGAGTCGGTGGGGAGAGATGCGGTTCATTCATTTGGAGAGCATTTGGAGAGCGTTCAGAGTTCATGGGATTGAGTAAAGTTCGGGTTAGACTGTCTTCTTGTTCTTCATGTTCTATAAAAACGGTTCGCAACGTGATCCAACTTATTACACACAAACAATGGACTAGAGGAGCCAATATCGCAAATCAGACGCCTCGTGCGTTCACAGGAGACAAAAAAATGAGCCTCTAAATTCAGGCCGGCGGGTTACGAGAACAGCAATACAAAACTTCACAATTCTGTGTTGTGAAACGCCACTGCGTAATTAGGAAAGCCGACTAGGCATATCATGATAAGCGAGGTCATCAGAAGGACAGCTATTAGCGCTTTCACCTTAATTTATTAAATGTGTGTTCCCGTGTGT
This sequence comes from Triparma strigata, assembly GCA_030267945.1. Lineage (NCBI taxonomy): Eukaryota > Bolidophyceae > Parmales > Triparmaceae > Triparma > Triparma strigata. The sequence goes on along the minus strand of BRXY01000369.1, from coordinate 37,796 downwards.
TTCCCAGGCGTTGGTCAAGATAATAAACGTCGTTTCCTGAAAAGCAATCAATATTGTGCAACAACAGTCCCTCCCATAAATAAGAACCCCCGCGCCACGCTTCACATCAGCACCTCCAACTTCCTCTCAACTTCCTCCTGAATCGCAGGATACTACCTCTTTCTCATACGATGCTCAAGCTGTTCAACCGCTTCGCCCGCTCTTCCCCCCCCCACACCCGCACCTTGACATCAACGATCTTCGAGCCCACCCCCGAAGAGAAGCAGGTCATGCTCGATCAAACAACAAACTTTCTGAATAACTTCCACGTCAACAACCCCTCCCCCATCGCAGGCTCCGGCCATGCGTGGATCGGTTCCTCCGCAGCCACGGATGAGCAAGACGTCGTCCTCGAAAAGCTCTCCGCCCTCGACCTCAGGATCCACGAAGACCCCATCCCTCTCAAATCCGTCCTCGCCGACGTCCTAGATCCTGCCGCTCGGCTGTCGATGGACGATCGTCACCCGGGTTACCTCGCGTTTGTCCCCTCCGGCGGTCTCTTCCACTCCGCCCTCGCAGACTATATCGCCTCTAACCTAAACCGCTACGTAACAATAAACCAAGCCGCTCCAGCCCTCGCTCAAATAGAATCAGAATGCGTCTCTTTCCTCTGCTCCTCCATCGCAAACTACCCTCCCTCCACCTCAGGAGGTGTACTTACGACGGGAGGTTCAATGGCGAACATGCTCGCCATTCACCTCTCACGGAGGGAGGCTCTTGGGAATAAAGATCTTCCGAACGCTACACTCTATGTATCGGAGCAGTCACATTACTGCGTAGCTCAAGCCGCTAGGTAAGGAGAAGATTGGGTTTGACATCAGTTTACCAGTTTTCAACCACCTAACCTGTCGCCTCTTGCAGGTTTGTTGGTCTTATACCTAAACACATTAAAGTAATACCTTCCGATCCTAAAACTTTAAAGATGGATACCTCCTACCTCCGCTCAGTCGTCCAATCCGACATCTCCTCCTCCCTAACCCCCATCGCAATCTGCGCTACCGCCGGTACTACAAATACAGGTGCGGTCGATGACATCGCAGCTTGTCGTGCGATAGCAGACGAGTTCGATACCTGGCTCCATGTTGATGCTGCGTATGGCGGGGCTTTTGCGATTACTGAAACAGGTGAGCCGACTGTGAGGAGCGACGAACGTGACGAGATGGAAACGAGCCGAGTTTATTTTTGCTGCGAGCCACTTTGTTGTAGTGGGTAGTGGCCTCAGTCGAGTTACCTTTCATCGGTATAATACCACTTAATAACTTTTAATACTAACTGGTCGCTTCTTCGCTCGTCGCAGGCCGAAACGTATTAGGAGATTTAAGCGTTGCAGATAGTTTAGTCGTTGATCCTCACAAGGGACTGTTTCTTCCTTATGGATTAGGAGCGTTGTTGGTGAAGGACCAGAAGAAGTTGCTCAGGGCCAACCACGAAGACGGAGCTTGTATGCAGCCGACAAATTTCTTTGATACTCATGGCGAGGAGCCGTTCGTTGATACGATGAACCTCTCTCCTGAGCTGACGAGGGACTTCAGGGGATTGAAGCTGTGGCTTCCTCTTCGCCTCATCGGCGTTCAACCGTTCAGGGACGCACTCGAAGAGAAGCTAGCTCTTGCCGCCAAAGCCGCGGGTCAAATTGAGGCCGCAGAAAATACCGGTCACTTGAAGCTTCTCCACCCCCCACAGCTTTCAGTCTTCACTTTCAAGTACGACAATCCTTCAAAAAGAGGCGCCGAACTTGATGCTCTACAGCTAGAGCTGCTGAATAAAATTCACGTCAAAGGCCGATGTCTCCTCTCCCTCTTCCGAAGCATCAATGGGGCTGACGGAGAGCTCTGTCTTAGAATGTGTGTGCTGTCTCATCGAACAGATGAAGCGGCCGTAGAAGCTGCCGTCCAGGACATCATCGCTTCAGCTCGTCAAATGTGGAACAATGAATAAAGAATCTTGCAATGCAAAACCCCACTAAACTCTCTTTAATTTTAAAACGGGTCAAAACAGTTTCTCAGAAGGTGTCCGTACTAGAACTACTTACTCCACCCCCTTCAACCCCCCCTTACCGTTCCTCAGCTCTCCAGAAATCATCCGGCATGTCCCACGTGCTCGTAACCCGTCAATTTTGCTCCGAACTCATTGTCCCACTCCTGCGCCCACTGGCACAACGGCTTTGGCGGAGGCAGAGACGCCTCTGCTGCCCTCAACTCTGGCTTTTATCCGACCATGTCGTTCTGCCGCTGCTCTCATCGTACCAATAATCGTTGCCGTCTTCGTCCTGTGCCACTTCCCACTGTTCACTCTCGACCCCCCCCCTCCTGTCTAAAACCGCCGCTGATTTGCTCCCCGCCTTTTCTCGCCATTGGATTCTCCGCTTCGAACACGCTACTCTTCCGAGACCCTAACCCAATGTCAACCCCAATTTCGGCCATTTCGACGACCCCTCCCCCGCCCTCCTCCTTGTCGTTCCTTTTCTCCTTCGTTTTCTTTTTCGATCCCTTGAAAATTTTAATGCTCGCTCCCTCCCCTGGCCTCTCCCACACCGCCTTCCCAGTGCTAGGTTGATGATAATAAGTCTCCCCCTTGCATCCACCCTCTTCGCACTTATGCTCGATCCATACATCTTCGTTGGTGCTGAAGGAACTGCTTACAGAGGAAGTCTTCACGAACTGGGATCGTTTTTGGGCAATTTCGGCCATTTCGCCGACTTCTCCCCCACCCTCCTCCTCGTCGTTCTTTTTCTCCTTCTTCTTCTTCTTCTTCGATCCCTTCAAACTCTTAATGGCCATGCCGTTCGAGCTTGTGCTCATGTCGTCCTTCTGGTAGAAGGCCCACGCCAGAAATAGGACGATAATGATTGCTTGACTAACGATCAGCAACACCCCCATCACCTCCGCGTCGTAACCGTCTTCGGAAAAGAGCTTCGACGCGTGCATCAGCATCGAGGCGATGAAGATGACAATGATCTGCAGAGTTGATAGGACCGCAATGGAGTTATCTCTGTTGTCGTTGTAAGGGTTTGCCTGGCAGAGCAACCCAAAATACAAGATGTTCATCATCAATCCGGCCACGAGCTGAGAGAAGCTCCCGGGCTTGATCGTGCTCAAGACTGCCCGACGAGCGAAAAACGATGAGCGAAAGCGAATCGCGAATGAAGGGGGGCGTTCATGACGTTAGAAGCGGCGCAAAAGGTTGGCAGCAGCGACCGAGCTGAGAAGGCGTGTGTGTAATGGATATCGACGTAGCTCGCTCCTCGCACACTCTCACCTCCCGTCATCATCAGGCGTCGACCCGTCTCAATCACCTCCCAGTACCAGAACTCGGGCTTGTACGGCTCCCACAGGAACGCTAGAGGCGTGATCTCCTCGTCCTCCAACCGCTGCTCCACCGGCTTTTTCAACTTCTCCCTCTTCGACCACGGCAAGAAGCCGTACATTGAGATGACTCCGATCGGGAATACTCCCACCATCAGCCAGCCATAGGCCTCCCAAAAGTCCCTGTCGTCATCTTGGCAGCTGATGGTGTAGTCCTTCCTGAGTATTTCACTGCCGTCATCTAGTTCGTCGCACGGGAATAGCCCGAATATCTTGGTCGTAACCGTTGGGAGCACCAAGTACGTGATGGCGATGGCGCTTGTGAAGCACTTCGACCTGTGCTTCTTCACGAGCTGTCCCGTGAGTATCAGAACTCCGCAGATGGCAATGATCATTAGAGTCATGATGAGAGCCTTCGAGTAGTAGTTGACGCTTCCGGCCCAGCAGCCCACTGAGACCATGTTGAACACGTCAATGTTCAAGATGCTGGCCGCCTTGAGCGCCTCTTTAAAATTATTAGGGAGGTCAATTGCCGGTATGAAGGAAGGGAGGGAGGCCGTAATTTGGGCTCCGGCGAAGATGATCTTGCCACCGTTCTTGAAACGCTTAACGGTTTTCCTGTGCTCCTCAGAATCGCGAGACTTCTTCTTGGAAATGTAGACGAGACTTCCAATGGCTGCTGCGACGAGTACCAGGATTACGATGGTCACAATGACGTCGATGGTGCTATTCTCGCAACTCTTACAGAGCATGAGCGGATCCTCCGTCCACCCGTCGATGCAGAGCTTGCAGTAGGGGCCGGTGTGTCCTTCGCGGCAGTAGTTTGTGCTGTTGCCGCCAGTGCAGGCATCAGAGACGGGGCACACACGGACGTCGGGCGAGCGCGAGTTTGTGCGCCAGTACCCAGGTTCGATCTTGAGAGTTTCGAGGGTCATGCCGGAGGTGGTCCTATCCACGCCCTCAAATACGTCAACGCAGCTTTTCTCCATGTTATCGTACGTGCCTTTTGGGCAGGCGCAAGCGCCAACGTCGGTGGAGTTTTCAAACTTGGTCACCGAGCCCTTGAGAACATCCTGAGAGGAGGTTGTTGGTGGTGAGTTGAGTTGTATTGCTTTGATTTGTCGGTTGGCCGCCCGCCAGTGTGTGCCTCCTCCTCTCTCACCTCGCAGCGAGAACAGGAATGCACCCCATAATCGTCCTTGAACCTGCCGATCTCGCAGGGCGAACAGGTCTCGCCCGTGAGGGTGAAGCCGGGCTCGCACGAACATTTGTTTGCGGTTGGGTCGCGGACAAAGGTTGGCTTGCACACGCACGAGTCGGAGCTGTAACCAAGAGAGGCGTCCTGTTCCTCGTACTGTGGGCACGGCGTGCAAACAGATGAGCCGGCATCCGCCCAAGTTCCATCTTCGCATTTTGTCTTGACGCCGCCGACGCAAGCATGGCCAACCTCACAGACTGCCTGGTTTTCTCGCTTTGCTGTGGTCTCAGTACTGAGCGGGACTGTGTAATAACCTTGGCGAGCGTGAATTTTGCGTTGTGTTGGAAATCGAAGTACGAGACTATAAGACATAGCGGCTTACCTTCGTCGGCGGACTGAATTATTTCTGAGTTAAGCGGGCAAAATAATGCCGCGCTTCCGCATGTGATGGGGTTGACCGTCCTCTCAGGACAAAAGTAACCAGCGGGGCAATCAACGCAAGCATCTTCGCCCGAATTCTGCTGGTACTTCCCCGCGGGGCAAGCCAAGCACGAAGCTTGGGAAGTGTCCGGTTGATAGGATCCTGGGCGACACGCGATTTGGTCTGTTCCTCCCGGACAGCCATGGCCCTTTTCACAGGGCCCGCAGCTGCTTCCGCCTTCACTAAAATTTCCTGCGGCACAAGGAGTGGTCGTTCCTCAGATGCACTCGTAACCTGCTGGGCAACTACTGCAGGAAGTCGCTCCAGAAGGTGAGACCTCTCCATCAGGGCAGGAGCTGCAGCTTGCGCTACCTTCCTCGTTGGAGTAGTAGCCCGGGCCGCATAACTCGCAATCGTCGGCTGCGTTGTGCTTCTCGGCGTCGGTGCCGTCGTCCTCAAGATTCGTGCCCGGGCTGCATGCCGAGTACGATGTGTGGTATGCTGCATTTGTGGCTTGGTCTGCATTATATTTTCCGGCTGGTAGATGGGGAAAGAGGAGAGGGCAAGGGTTAGTATAAAGAATCTGTGGTTGGTTGAAGGAGAAATTTTTGCTTACCGGGACAAATGGTCCATTCCGAAGACGATTCGCTGCTAGCGTATTTTCCAGCGGCGCAGATTGAACAGGTAGCAGAGGCGGTCCCGCTGTACTTGCCAGAGGCGCAGTTGGAGCAGACTGAGGACTCATCTCCAGTCGCGCCACTGTTGATGTGCTTCCCAGCAGGGCAGCTACATATGGAGCGAAGCGACAGTAGGAATGGAGGGTGTGTGAGTTGAACTGTCAAGCGTGCTGTCGTCTTCGTAAACTTAACGCTCTTTCCGACCGAAAACTAACTCACCTTGAACATGAATTAGAGCCTTCACCAGAGTACTTTCCAGCTTAGCAGATGCCACAAAAGTCCATAGAGTCGATCTTATATTTTCCAGCAGGACACAACGAGAAGGAGCACGTCCTTTTGGACAAGGGGTGGGGATTCGGATGAAGTTGGTGAAAGGTGGTAGAGGGTTAGAATAGGAGAGGGAGTGGTGTGTGATGTGGATTGTTACTTCCTCTATTTTGAACGGATTTATCTCAAATTGGGAGCGCAAATATTCACAGGCTTTGCTTAAAACAGCGAGATGACGGTCGAATATAATTCATCGAGCTGGTCGTGTTTTGGAGCTTTCGTCATTGCGTTATTAAACTCACCCTATATCGAAGCTCTTGGTCGTTCCTGATATTATAGTACCACCACTGTATTGGATGGAGGTATCCAAGTCAGAGCCGGCCGCTGGTGTGCCACTCCAGTCTGGTGGGCAGGTAGAATGAACAGTGAGAGAGGCACTGCAGCATGCATCGATATCGTTGCCGATGTTGGAAGCTGTATTCCCATCGAAGATAGTCGTGTAGAGATTCACCGCCGTACCACTCTCATATGCAAAAATAGCTGTGAATAAGGCGAGAGGCGAATGAGCCTACGGAGGTACGACAGCAGTCAAACAAGGAGCATAAGAGAGAGTTAGAAGGGAACGAGTTGTTTATTAGAGGGGGGTTCCATAATAGCAGCGGCGAGTTTTAAAACGATCCCGAAACGTCCCGACCCTGGCCCAAAATTAACACCAAATGACGGCCCAAAAACTCCCAAGGTTCGAAAGAGAAGACAACCTCGGAGAACTCCACACAACGTCACGCTAGCCGGGTTCAGATTTATCCAGTGTTACTATTATAGCAAGGGTCCGTCCAAGATCCCCACCCCCCATCTCTGTGACTACGTACTCTTTGTAAATGAGGATGTCCACTGTAGGATCGCGAAAGACCTAAAAATCGAGCAAAAATCGAAGCAGAAATGGCCTCCCACATGTGAGAATTTCAGAACGTCGCCACGGCAATAAAAATAACAACGTCGCTCTCAACACCCAACAGGGCAATCACCCAAACATTCCCCCCCAACTTTACGCCGCCCAATACCTCCCCACTCCCCCCCCCAAAAGTGTGTACAGTGATCCCCGACCATGGAAAACCTAGCCAATCCTCAGGACATTCAGTTTTTGGTTAGTTTCCATCCCCCCCGCGTACCGATCCCCATTTCCAACATACGAGGACTCCCCAATATCTCCAATAGACCTCCGCGTACAAACGAAAACCCACAATTATCCGCGGTCATTCCACAAGGCCCATCTCCGGCCCATCCGTTGGCCCCGCCCCAGACCATCGCGTATTCCCATATTGTGTGTCTCCTCGATATTTAAATAGGCCTTCGTCGTGCTTACAGCTGTAAAATATTACAATGCGGCCCTGAATTATCCGAACCACTGCAGCACGTGTCGTGAACTATAGTTTCATGTCTTTCCACCACTTTTTGTGTGTGCTGCTCGACTCCCCTTTTGACTGCCCCCTGCTCTCTTCGCGTACTCCTCCTCCCCGACGTCTGAGCGCCACTGCCTCGATTTTCGTCCGCAAGGCACGCCCTGCATTCGTCGACTTCCCGCCGTCCTGAAATATATCTCTGCCCCACAACCTTGACCCTCTGCGGCCTCTGCGGTCTCTGCGGTCTCTGCTGTCTCTGCGGACCTCTCCCCCCCCGTACCCCATTCTAACCCCCCTTCTCCCCTCAGAACACCACACCGAATCAACACTTACCAAAATGGGAAAGCGCACGAAAAAGGTCGGAATCACGGGAAAGTACGGAACCCGCTACGGAGCCACCCTCCGAAAGCTCGTCAAGAAGATGGAGGTCTCCCAGCACAGCAAGTACCACTGCACCTTCTGCGGTAAAGACTCCATCAAGAGGACCGTCACCGGAATCTGGCACTGCAAGAAGTGCAAGAAGACCATCGCCGGAGGAGCCTACGTTCTCAACACCCCTTCTGCTGTCACTGTTAGGAGCACCATCTCGCGTTTGAAGAAGATGCAGGTTGAGGCCATCTAAATAATTGACGCATAAATGTTGAAGAAATAAACAAACCGACCCCTTCTTTTTTATCATCATAAGTGTTCATGTCATATTAGTTCTCGCATCGCCTCTGTCATGTCGCCGTACCCTAGAATCGCACCGCGACCTTCATCAAGGCGCTTCATACCCTCGTACCGTGCCCGCTCCAAAGCCGCTTCCTCCTCCCGCTCAGCTCCCAGCACCGCCACCTTGTCGACCCAATGGCTTCCTGTTCTCCCCGCATCGACTGCGGCCCTCCGTACTTTCCTGCAATTTTCCGAAACTCGGTCCTGCGCGTGACATTTGGTATAAATATATTGGATGAGAATGTGCTTTTTTATCGACCATTTATTTTTTCGATCTCACCTCGGGCATCATCGAGACCAAAACCGCCGCTCTCTCTATCCTATCTACTTCTTCCTCGTCAGTCTCGGACGAGTTGGAACAGTGCACTACCCGACTGTCCCACAACAAAACATCTCCCCGCTCCAACTCAAGACGCACGATCTTCTCCTCAGCTTCGTAGCGGCTCAATATGGGATCGGCAGACACAACTTCTAGCCAGTCGTCCCCATTCAGGTCGGCGAGACGAGAGGCGTACAGGGGGTTCTCACGGTAGTGCTGCGGAAAGTCCTTATGAGAGGTTGAGATCAGAACGTTGCCCCCTGTAGTTACCCCTCCGTCAACCAAATTGACCAACCCTTGCACCGTTTCAAAGCCCGGCTTCTCCACAGGATTTTGATCGATATGAAACCAGCCGCACTCCGTCTTAACGCTCCTCCGCCAAACCAGCAAACCATCGAAGCTCGTCAATACATTCTCAGTTCCCCAAAACCTTCTGAAAATTCTCTTCACCTTTTCGTTCGATCGGATGGACCATGCAGCAGACGATTGCCCGGAGCTAAAGTATGGTAATATACCACCCTCAACCGTCGCGGGCCATCCTTCACTCGCCCATGTGGACGGATCTCCCCGCGAAACAGGCTTTCGCGACGTGGAGGCATGAGACAACGAGGCCCTCGAAGCGGTTTCTAAATAATCCCAAACATACGACATGGCCTGACTGACCTCGATGTCGTCGAGGACGCCAGATACAACCACCCATCCATGTTCGTCAAAGTGTGACCTGATTGACTGCCCTTCAAAGTCTACATCAGCCATCGTAAAGTGCCTTTGCTTCGACTTTGGGACATAAATTGGCCGTAATTTTGAGTGCCACGCCCTTCTCCTCCTCTTAACGATGAGTAAGAGATAGTGAGTGATAGCGGTAGCAACAAAAACACATGCATCCGTCATCAATTCTGGGGTAATTCCTTTCTTCTCGATTTTCTTTGCAATTATTCCTGGCATCGGTACAGCGAACAATTTACCAAGGTACGTGACGACTCAGTGCTGATACCTAGATCAACCCCCCATTTAGAACGTAAAAATCCTTGCATGTTATCGCTAAAAAAGGATCATTCGTTAATAGCATTTTTATTCCATCGAAAAGCCATTTACCTCAAACGAAACTGAACCCCAAACCTCTCACCCTCACTCCCTGCCATCACATCCGTAGATAGAAGAACAACGATGTCGAGCGCAACGCACGATCTAAACTCCGAGGAGAATCCTGACGACAAGCCCATGTCCACGAATTTTGTACTTGGCGAGGTGAGAGAAAACCCCTCCAAGCCCTCACCTCCTCACCTAAGAAAACGAACCTAACCTCACCTCACAAAACACAATATCTAATCCAAACCTTATCCAACCCTCCAACCCAACCAATCCCTACGCAAACCTGTATAAATCAGTCCGTCGAGATGCCCGAAGGCACCCCCCACTGCAAAGGCTACGACTTCTCCCAAGGCGTCGACATCACGGCCATGATGACAGCCATGATGAGCACCGGCTTCCAGGCAACTAACATGGCTAGAGCCTGCGAGGAGATCAAGAGGATGAGAAGGTGGAGGCTTAGCGACACCGAGTGGAAGGAGGGAGACGACGAGGATTTGAAGGACCCGGAGGTCCGGAAGACGATCCGTGCTAAGATCTTCTTCTCTTATACTTCCAATCAGATTTCTTGCGGGCAGAGGGAGATCATACTTTGGCTTTGTAAGCATAAGCTGGTCGACGTTATCGTGACGACGGCGGGGGGAATCGAGGAGGACTTCATCAAGTGTTTCAGGCCTACGTACATGGGCGACTTCAACAAGTTCAAGGGGAAGGATCTTAGATTGAAGGGCATTAACCGCATCGGCAACTTGTTGATCCCGAACAACAACTACTGTAAATTTGAAGACTGGTTCTCTCCTCTCTTGACAAAGATGCACGACGAGCAGGATGAGACAGGGGTCTTCTGGTCTCCCAGCAAGATGATCGAGAGAATGGGAAGGGACATCGACAACGAGGAGAGCGTCTACTACTGGTGCGCGAAGAACTCCATCCCAGTATTCTGCCCAGCCCTCACTGACGGCTCAGTCGGCGACATGATATACTTCCACTCTTACAAGCGCCCAGGTTTCATCCTGGACATTGCGCAGGACATTCGACTCGTGAACGACGAGGCGGTCAAGTCTCACGCTACTGGCATGATCATCTTGGGAGGAGGGCTGGTGAAGCATCACACTTGCAACGCGAATTTGATGAGGAACGGAGGTAAGCGAGTGCGAGAGGAGCGGGTTGGGAGCGAAGCTACGGACGACGTTGAGCTGCCCACTGTAATACTTTCTCCGTCTTTCGCTCGGAGCGAGTTGGGAACGAAGCGACGGACGATGTTGAGCTGCCCACTGTAATACTATCTCCGTCTTTCGCTCCTCACTCACGCCTTTCGCTCCTCGGCTCGCTACACCCCCCTTACACTCCACCCCTCGCTCCGCTTACCGCAGCCGACTTCAGCGTTTTCATTAACACCGGGCAGGAGTTTGACGGAAGCGATAGTGGAGCAAGGCCCGACGAGGCCATCAGCTGGGGAAAGATTAGATTAACTGCCGAGCCTGTGAAGCTCTACGCTGAGGCGACACTCGTGTGGCCCTTCATCGTCGCCGAGACGTTCGCGAAGGACTTCGACCCTGAGGCCTGGGCGAAGGAAGTGGCGGGTATGAAGACGTGGCTGTAAACTAACAATAATAGCAGAGGGCTTTTGATTTAAAATGTGTGTCAATAAGTGTGTATGCTCCCCTCCCTTTTCAAAAACCTCTAATTTGAGGTCGCTGCTAGCCCTAGCTCGTTAGTCCAAATAGTCAACCTCTCCAAATTCAATCTTCGCATCAATAGCCCCGAAATCATGCAAGCAAACGAAACCCTTCTCCATTCCGTTGCTGACCATCAAATCTCCCTTCAAATCCAAGCAACTGCACTCATCAAGCCCATCCATAGTATACAAGCAGTCCCCTGCGACGAGAAAGTCGTTAGCGTTGTCAGTGCCTTGGAATCGGCCGACCCTATCCCAATATGACAATTCTTACCTCCCTTGTTGGCGCTAAAAAACCTCACCGTCCCATCCTCGTCGACTGAAATGATCTTCGACCAGTCACCTTTAATATCGACGATGGGAAATTCCGACGTCTTGAAGGTGTGCGCCTTCCGCTTCATGCGTTGATTTTTCATGAGCGGCCAGTGCGCGTAGCCTTTGGGAGTCTTGAGGATCTGATGCTGCAGTAGGCTGCCTTTGTTTGTGCCTGTCACCACGCAGGTTTCGTCGGAATCATCACTCCTCATGGCCATATCCGGCTCGATAGCGTGCAGGCACGAGATGGATTCACTGGGATCATGCGGCTTGAAATCGCACAGGCTCTCGAGGTCGGTGTCCCAAACCGCGACGTTCGTGGACGTAGAAGTGAAGATCTTGTCAGACGTCACCGCCAAGTGAACCGTATCCTCAGGGACCTTAATCTCCCTCTCAGGCACAGAAGCCTCGGACAGCGGCAAGCTATAAATCAGCAGAGTCGACTCCGCCCCCTCCCCGTTCCCACACAGCGCCACGATCTTCCCTTCAACGCACTTCAGAGCCTTCACGGACTCCCCGTGACTCAACGAAAAGTCGACAGTCTCAACCCGTATCTGATGTATGGTGCCCTTGCAGTCTCCCGTCACGAAAACGTCCCCCCCGACGTTCGCCAAGCATGTAATTTCATTATCGTTCTCGAACTGGGCGACGATGTCGAAGGGAGTCGTCTTATCGGAGGGGGGAACTTCTGGGTCCTCGTCGTCGCTTGTGCCGCCTTCCCTCTCGAATCTAAGACGGTGAAAGAGCTAATTGTTAGTAGAGTAGAGTAGAGTAGAGTAGTAAGTTTAGCGAGATCGGTTTACATTTATATAAACTATTGCTTTACCTGTAAACAGTCTTGACGCCGCCGTTGTCGCCCTCCGATAAAAACTCCTTCCCTATGATACTCGCGAAGGACTCTGAACCTGCTCGGGACGAGAGAGAACGTGAGGGTATTTTAGGGTCAGCCAAGGCCGTCCCGACGCCTCCTCCCTTCCTCACTCTCACCTACGCTAATGATAAACGCGCTCCCATCAGTCCTCCCCAAAGCTACATGAGTGTTATCCTCCGAAAGCGCCATGACTGATATCCCTACATCAAAAGTCTCCCCGGTGTCCTCTTCTTCCACGTCGAACTCCCCGTTAGCAGCCTGCCGAATGCGCTGCTTCATCATGTTGAAACCTTCCGAGGCGTCGGCAACTAACCCTAACCCAAACCCCGATGCTTCGGAGGGGACGGAATCCGTTATCATGAAACCTCGGACTGTCCAGTAACCTTCGAGGAAATTGCGGGAGATTCGACGGGAAAGGCGCTCCTGGACGAGGTAGCGAACGAAAATTAGGAGGGAAGGGAAAGGAGCAGTAGAGGGTCAGATACGACTTTCAACCTTTTTCATCTGAAAAGGATTTGCGTAGAGGCTAAATAAAACCTCATAAACGCCCCATTTTTAAATTTGAATTCCATTTTTCGCTCACCTCGTCATCTCTGACGTTAGATATTCTACTCATGAGTGATTTCATATCCGAGTTATTGAATGAATCACCATCATCTGAGGAGGAGGAAGAGGAAAGGGGGCCGAAGTTCCTTGCTATTCTGATCCTGGAGCTTGCGGTCTGTTGCCGAACATTATGAGGACTAATTAAAGGGACGAAGCTGTGTGAGGGGCTGAAGTGGAGGAGGGCAAGGAGGAGGATTATCGTAGCCGACATTATCTTTTCTCCTGTTTTTCAGAGGGAAGTTTGGGAAATGTCCTGCAAAAGGATAAAGTGGTGTTCTTATCATTCATTATTACGCAATATGCCAAAAAGAACGTCTGAAGATCTCGCGAATAAAATGGAGGTACTTGATTCGAACAATTTAAATGTCGGAGATGTCGAGGAGGAAGTATTTGAAGGTTCAGAGTTGGATTCTGCTGCCGACGAAACTCCAGCTGTCGGAGGAGATGATTTCATGCATACAGACGATTTCAGGCGACTGTTCGTTGGTTTCGTTATGGTTGATACTTTAATAGCGATGCGCTGGCTTGATAAAAAATGGCACAAGGTAGCGGAGAAGAAGCTGACTGAGTTGGAAGATGAGCCTTTTGGTGAGATTATTGTTCATGGAGGGAATGATGTAAGTGGTGATGAAGCTATGTCTGCTGCGAGGTATGAAAAGATGGATCAAGTGACAAAGGTAGTCTTCCTTCTGAATATTACGAAGGTCGGAGATTATGTCTGCTACATCGCCTCCAATCTCGTCGTTGTAGACATCCCTAAAGGCATTACAAGCATCGGTGAATGTTCCTTCTTAGGCTGCAGTAGTTTGAAAGAAATAAAGTTCCCAAACTCGTTAACATCAATTGGTAGATCCTCCTTCCGTAGTTGCTTCAGTCTAGAACAGGTCGATCTCCTTCACACGAAAGTTGAAGAATTAGGTGACAGAGCCTTCATAAATTGCAGAAATTTAAGAGAGATGAAGGTCCCGGACTCGCTTCAAAAGGTTGGTCAATATGTCTTCTACGAATGCTCCAAGCTAGTCCCCTCCGACATTAACAAACAAGATAACGAGGCTGTAGTCGCCTACCTCCGCTCTATACAATAATTCACCCTTATGACGTTTTGACGAAAGAAAGCGCGTCGATGTTTTGCTAGTAAAACCACTATACACCATTAAAAACTATATTTTATCTATTGTAAAAAAGCGCGTTAACTTTTTACTTATTCGATTCCTTTTCTTTCTCTTTATGTTTCGAGGTGTGTATTTTGTTGTATAGAGCGGAGGTAGGTGACTACCTCGGATGTTACATCGTCATCGTTTATCTTGTCATCTATGTCTATGGTTGAGGGGACTAGCTTGGAGCATCCGTAGAAGACATTGACACCAAGTTCATGAAGCGAGTCCGGGACCTTCATCTCTCTTAAACTTGCAATAAAGAAGGCACCTTCACCTAATTTTTGAACGTTTTTGTGAAGGAGATAGACCTCTTCTAGACTTTCGCACTGAGCGAAGGAGTAGTCACCAATTGATGTTAACGACTTTGGGAACTTTATGTCTTTCAAACTACTGCATTCTTGGAAGGAACAATCACCGATGATTGTAATGCCTTCGGGGATGTTTACAGTGAAGAGAATGGAGGCGTAGCAGCATGCATAATCTCCGACCTTAGTAATGTTCAGAAGGAAGACGATCTTCGCCACTTGCTCTATCGTTTGCCTCCTAGCACCAAAATTAGCTTCCTCACCACTAATATCATTCCCTCCATGAACAATCACCTCGCCGAAAGGCTCATCTTCAAACTCAGTCAACTTCTTCTCAACGACCTTGTGCCATTTTTTATCAAGCCAACGCATCTCAAGTAAAGTATCGACCATGACAAAATCGACGAACAGTCGCCTGAAATCGTCTGTATGCATGAAATCATCCCCTCCGACGGCTGGGGTCTCGTCGGCAGCAGAATCCAACTCAGAGCCTTCAAATACTTCTGTATCGTCATCTCCGCCCTCATAATTGTTCGGATCTGGTACTTCAATTGCATTCGAGAGATCTTCAGACGTTCTTTTTGACATATCGCGTAATAATGAATGAGAAAGTCGGCTATTTCCCTTCACAGGCAAAGCACACAAAAAGGCCTCATCATCACCAGAACCAATTTCTATTTCACAACAAATATCTAAAACACTCACTCACTTAAAATAATTTTAAAGGTACGTCGTTTAACATCACTTCCATCTCTCTCATTTAAAAAATTACCGCTTGGATCCTGCTGTGAGAGCACAGACATGCAAGTTAATTATTCAACTGATCGATGATGGTATTTACTTATCGTCATTTGTATTTTAACGTATATTAATGAGTTATACCGTCGTGAATTTTTAACATATTGTAGTTAGATTATTGTTACCGTCCGTTGAATTCTTTTTGTCGTTTAAAATGTTTTCTTTAATGGAATTTATGGGAAACTAACTCTCCTTCGGGTTGGACCTCTCTTCATTCTATATTCTATATACTCTATTTCAGGTTCAAAACGAAGCTCTGCTTATTGCGAAAGCTCACAAAGCTCTGCGCATCGCTAAAGCTCACATACAACGATGAGAACCCTCTTATCTCTAATCGCTGTATGCTGCATGCTCGCTGCATGCTCAGCACACGCCGTTGCTGGTGTTAATACTGCAGAAGTTGATTCAGGAGTTGATTCAGAAGCTGATTCAATTCATCTTTTGTTAGGTGAGAGTTGTCGAGTCCTGAGGCGACGACGAACTGTTGCTAACACTGTCCATCCACAACGCCACTGTAACATTCTCACAGGCGGTGTAACTCCAGACACCTAATTTCTCTCCCTCCTCACCTCCCGATCCCTAAAGTCCTCCACCTGCGAATCCTCTTCCTTCACCCCAATGGATTGCCTAAAAGACTGCATGTGTTCAAACTCCTGCACCGGCATGGTAATTTCCGACGACAAAGAAAAAAAATGTACCAACCATCCCACATTCTCCTTCTCTTCAACCGAAAAGCACACCATAATAAAAACAGGCCGTGAAATCCACGAGGGATCCGTCCACGCTAAAAAACACTCCGGACCTCTACGATTTAAAACAATTTCTATTCATAACATTGTTTCTGGCGGACATATTTATTCAGATGTTACGACTAATTCTTATACTACGAATGAAGTTGGGACGCATACAAGTAATGGTGCTACGCATGTTGTTTACACGAATGCAGTTTACGTTGATAATAGCGGCGGAGGCAACAACGGCGGAGGCAACACCGGCGGAGGCGGCGACGACGACTACGGCGGTGGTGGCGGAGGAGGAGGAGGAAATGGCGACTACGGAAATGGAGGAGGAGGCAGCAGCAACTGTGACGGTTCCTACGAGGCCCTTGTGAATTCTACCTTCTATAACGACGAGGGAACCACCGTCTACTACGAAGAAATCGATTTCTACACGTACAACTGCGACTACACTGCTGACGACGGCGAAGGCGATGGTACCCTCATTGATACGGATACACTCAGTACGGTTTATGAGGTTCATACTGTTAAGAAAAGGAACGCAACAACAAGCATGATTAGTTTAGGTGAGCCGGTTAAAAGTATTTAAACGCCCAACGAAAACACGCAACACGAACAACACACCTAACAAACCTAATGCATAAAATCCCCAGCCGTCGGTGGAATGGCCGTACTCGGCCTCGCCGCCCTCTACAAACGTCAAAAAGACTACGACAAAAGGCACCCTCTAACGGGTAGCGTTAAGCGTCGCGGTGTAATGCTAAGGAGTCTTTCTGGTTTGGAGTCAACGGGGTCGTTCACAATGGGTGGAGGGAGCGTCATTAACAGTAGGTGAGAAAGCGAAAGAGGGCAGCAATGTACAAATTATATAACAGTATCTAACGAGGAGCGTGAACCGAACATTTACGAATGCAGGGCTAGTTATCACGCTGACACTAGGGTTTGATTATTTAAGAAGAAAAGGAAAAGGAAAAGGAAGTAAGGAGATAAGGAGGGGTTCAGCAAGGAAAGGAAAGAAAGGGTCGAAAAAAAAAGAATGTTTGCGAATGAATGTAATTCAACTTCTTATTATCTCGGAGCTTGTTAAAACAAGCTACAACGAGGCAATTCGTTTCAACTCCTCCATCAACCCAACATCCCATTATCCCTCACCCCCCTTTCCCCCCATTTGTTCTCCCAACACCATCCATCCTAAAACTACTAAGTGCGCCACACAACATCTCTTACGCCATACTCAAACTCGCGTTCCACAAACTCGCCACAAACATAAGAACCATCTTACTCTTAACCTCCACAATATCCTCAGGCGTAAGGAAGACGCACGCCCCGATCTTCCTCGCCACGCTGATCGCGTAACGCGCGTTGTTGAGCTTGGCTTCAGGGGTAGAACCGGAGGATACGATTGAAGGGTCGACGGCTCGGGACTCTACGGATGCGCAGAGGTCGAGGAGGAACTGACCTGAGGCGATTGAGGAGTCGTTGAAGTTGCGGATGCTGGAGGGTTTACCGCCGGACTTTACCTTGTCGTTTGCCCATTGGATTATCTCGTTGTCGGTTACGAGTTTGTCTCCAGGGGTTAGGTTGGTGAGGATGTTGATTGTGTGCCTCCTCATGAGCTGCCAGATGATGCCTAGGATGAGCTTCTTGTTCTTGTCGCAGATGTCGAGGCCGCCGATGTTTACCATGGAGAACTTCATCTGCTTCGCGAGGGTGACGGCGTAGTTGCAGTTCTCGACCCTCTTGAACTTGTTCTTGGGGCTCATGTTGACCTTCCTCCAGCTTACGATTCCGGGCTCGACCTAAGACAAGCGACGAGGAGCGAAAGCGACGAGTTAGAACGAAAGCAGCGTGAAGTGATGGGCCGATTCCCGCAGCTTCTCACCTTGTCCATGATCTTCAAGATGGCGACTCCGTCCGTCAAATCTCCAAACAGGTCGTTGATGTAAAGGCCGTCGATGTTGAGGGAGTTGATCCACATGCGGAAGATGCGCTCCTCGCGGGTGTCTCCGGCGTCATCGAGGTCGAGGCCGGCGAAGTCGAAATCGGCTGTGGGTTATTTATTAGGGTTAGAAATGCGATGGTTCTCCCCCTCTCTCTTACTCTCCCCCTCTCTCCTTCCATTCTCTCACCTAACTCCTCCTCACTAATGACAAGTCCCGAGTTGGTGTTGAAAATCTGCGCGCAGAAGCCGAGGTTGAGCTTTTTGTTGCCCTTGACGATGTCATTGGGCTGAATGAAACTCTCCACCCCCATGGCGTTCGCGTTGGCGATGACCTGGGTAGCCTTGGCCTTGTCGTCCCCGGCGCCTACGAGGCCGCACTTTGTGATCTGGTTGAGGAGGATGGAGTAGCACTCGCTGTCCTTCAGGTCGCCTCCGAAGTTGGTGACCCTCCTGGCGCTGCCGGCGTTCTTCAGGTGGTAGTTGAACCACCTCAAGAGGATGTCCTCGGCGGAGAGCTTGAGGAGATCCTCGAGCTCCTCCCCGTCCTCCAAGAGGAGGACGAGCTCGGGGCAATCCTTCAGCGAGATGTTAGAGGTGAGCTGGAGCTTGATGATCTGCCAAATCAGGCCCAGGATGAGGATAGGCCTGCCCTCGATGAGGTCCATGGCGCCGACGTTGACGACCTGGCAGCCAATGGCGCGGGCGGCGTTGATAGCCAGGTTCTGCGATGGGGTGGGGGGGGAACGAATTAGAATGAATTCGAGGTGAGGGCGAGGATGACCTTGGCTGTTCTCACCTGATTCTCGGTCTTCTGGTAGACGTTCATGTTCTTCTTCTTGTTGAGGGCTCTCTCGTCGACGCTCCCCTCCTCGGCGAGGTTGATGAGCTTGCAAAGCATAAGCCCGTCCTGGCAGTTCTCGAAAAGCTCCATACTATCAATCTTCATGGGCATGTTGGAGAGGTCAGGGTCCTTCCCAAGGCAGTTGTTGAGGTGGAGGGTGAAGGCGTCGCGCTCCTCCTCGGAGAAGGTGTGGACGGCGCCGCCGGCTCCCTCAACGTTGAACATCTTTGCGGCCTTCTTGACGACCTGGGCCATGGCAGCCTCTCCTTTTCCGTTCCTGGGGTGGTTTGGGGTGGGCGGTGGGGGATGTGAATGTGGCTGTGAGCATGCTTCAAAATAAAAGGGGCGGGGGCCTCCTCAACACATCTCACCTAATGTTATGCATCATCTGGCAGAACTCGTCCCACTCCACCGTCTTATTCCCGTCAGTATCAACCTCGTCGATCATCTTATTAAGAGCGTCGGCAGACATCCTCTCGCCGAGGTTGTCGAGGACGGACTTCAACTCGTCGGCGTCGATGTGGCCGTCGCCGTTGATGTCGAACGCCTGGTACGCGCGGCGCCTGGGTTTGGGGGTGGGTGGGGAGGGGTGGGGTAGGAGGGGGTGGGGGGAGAGGTGTCAGAAGCGCTGCCGGATCCAAGCTAAGGTTCTGTTGAATACTTCTCAGTGTTTGAGAGATGATTTTCGGATCGCAAGTGGTAGAGACCTCGATGGGGGGGGGGGGGAGATATATCTTGGGGGCGGGGTACGCCTATATTTCGATATTACGTTCGTGTTGGGTAAAAATTCCCCCCAAAGACAGACGGGAACACCGTCGAGCCAACAAAGATCTTTTATCAGAACTGGGGCCGAGGCGGGCGGCTACTCACATTTCGTTCGTTTCATCGGGGGTGAAATCCTTCTTCAAGTCGGCGGGGATCTTGTATCCATCGAATCCGGACATATTTGTGTGTATTGTTTGTTTTTCGGGCTTTTGCAAGGTTCGGTTCAGTTTAGGGCTTTGGTGATTGGGGTGGAAGGGTTGGTGACTTTGCTACGCTTAGAAAAGACTGATGGTTTACACCACGATGGTTTACACCACGAAAAGGATGAGGGGAACTTTTACTTTATTTTAAATAATAAAGAAACCGCCTTGGAGGGCGATGCACTGAGCTTTCATGAATTGTCCTCCTAAGCCCAGAGGTTGAAGGGATCGTTATGAAAACGCGTTGGATACAAATAAAGTATTATCACATCTTTTAATTTAAAAGAACGGCTTCCGTGAAACTCTTTTACTCTTCCCCGCTGTCCTCTTCACTAACTTCAGGCTCCTCATCTCTGTCGACATTCTTGAACCCCCCCTTCGTCCCCTTACTAACCCTCTTCTTACTCTTCTTCGCCTTCTCCTCCATCTCCCTCTCCCACTCCCCCCTCTTCAACCTATACAACTTCATCGCCGCATGCGCATCCTCACACGAATCATGCTTCCCCTCCTGAAACCCAACCTCCCCCAAAAAATCCTTAACCAAATCCCTAAGCTTCCTAGGCTTATACTTCCCCGTACCTGCTTTCCTCATGTAGGGTCTAAACTTCGCTGTATCCCTAATCATATATTTCGGATGATCTATCATCAAACATTTAAAATCATTACTCAACCCGTGTCCGACGACGACTTTACCCTCTATAACATCAATCACCATCTCCTGAGCCTTTCGTAACGTAACCGCCGCTATACTCGATTTATTCTTTATATCAGAAGGACGGATACCGCTTACATGCGTACGAAAATCAGTTACTTTCTCCGAGACTTTAACATGAGTATCTAACAATGTTTTACCCTCGTAATCCGTAAGAGAAACGCGGGCTAAGACGGATTTAGAACCGGAGGAACCTACGCCGACCATCTCACAGTCGAGACCGACGTAGAGGGATTTATCGGAGTCTGAAGGCTGTTGGGAAGATATTTTACGGGCGAGATTTTCTGTACGTTTTAATTTTTTTAGATCTTCGGAAGCTTTTAGGGCGTCCGAGGATGATTTTTTTACGGCGTCGTTTATGGAGGCGAACTTGCGCTTTTGGAGGGTGGAAGAGGAGCGGAAGACTACGGAGGAGTCAGTGTAGGAGGGGCCTAGTTTTTGTTTTGCTAGGCGGCGGGATTTTTTACGGAAGGTGCGGAGGGCGGGTCCGGTTAGGTTGGAGGGGATTGTTACTTTTATTATTGTGTTGGAGAGGGGGTCGGAGGAGGCGGAGGTTGAGGAGTTTGAAGGTTTGGGGGACTTGGAGTCAATCTTGGTGTCACTTTTCTTCGTTGATTTAATTATGCGGAAGCCTGAGGGGTTTGGAGTGGATGCCGTTGGGTCGGACAGTTTGATAGTTGGTTCTGTAGTACCTTCATGTTCCTGTTGTTTGCTGTCGGCATGTGGGCTGTTCTTTGCTGCTGCTGCTGCCTTGGCTCTGCGAAGCTTCATTTGTTTCTTGGCTGCTTTAGACTATTATTTAATGTAGATGCGAATAGATATCAATAGATATCAATAGATGCGAATAGATGGTATTGTTAGTAAGGAGAACAAAGGAGAAGCCTCTAGATGAAATCTGTCCTGCTCCTCGACGAAGCGCCGCTGCTGCCTCTCTTCGTACTGCTCGTGCTGCATCACAAGGAGGGAGGAAGTGGTCGTCGAGAAGAAGCCACCCACTCTCGTACAGTCTTTCCTCAAATATGTCGTCTTATCAGCTCTTGAGAAGCCACACGTCCAAGAACTTGTCGTAATCGTCACATTCGGCGCGGATATAGGCACACTACTACGGTCTGGGCATCGAATTGGCCTCTCTTATTCAGGGAAGCGAGCACTGGTCCTTGGCCTCGGAGAAATACCCTTATAAATCACTTAATACACGACACTAGACCGCACCAGCACATTCAGACGACTGAGATTCCCTAACAAACTCACAATGAAGGGCATGCTTATCTTGAATTCGACAAGAATGGCGCACTGGGTTTAAGTCTGATTGATATATCCCAGCAAATGAACCAAATCGACTTGTCACTAATGGGATGTCAATATACATATTATAATCATTCACAGTCCAATTAGAGCTCTACAAATTACACACCACACTTCAAATCACCCATCTCGTCACCTTACTGGTATCTCAATAAAGTCGTCATACGTAAAATTGCTCAAATTCCTCCCCATAAGTCGTCAGGTACGACGAAGCCAAAAGTACGAAGAGCGATGAGCTGCTGGTAGCTGCTCGTAGCGAGTAATGAACGACGACTCGACCACCTGATTGTGGCTGCTCTCAAGCTGCTCGTAGCCTGACGAAGACCGCAGCGAGGAATCAAAAATAACGACTTGATTATAGCTGCTCTCAGCTGCTCTCAGCTGGAGGCGAAGCGACGCAGCTTGTCGTTTTTCGCTCCGTCGCTGCCATGCGTCGCTGCCATGCAATTCTAACGAACGTTAACCTAACTCGTTAACGACACGCTTTCCTTCGATCGTCGCAGCTGGCGAGCCGTTTCTCACTTCACCCCGCCCCGCAACAAACTGCCGGCATCGAACTGCCGACATCGAACTGCCGACATCTCCTGAAACCAGTGCGACCCTGCGACCCTAAACGTACGTTTTCGGATCGTGAGAACTTCCGCTCGAATTTCGCTCACAACGTTCCCCTTCAGCCGACGACGCCCGCCTGACGCGCCATACTTAGTCTCGCCATTTCCCTCTAAAACACAAATGTCTAAGCCTCCCCCTTCCCCTCCCTCAACCCCCCGTCCCCCCCTAATCCCTTCCTCCCCTTCAACTCCTCTTCCCAAACCCGTCCCCCCCCCCCTTCTCCTCCTCTTAGATTCCCTCCCCGTCCTCCCCCTCCACCTCCTCCCCTTAATCCTCTCCTCCACCTTCCTCTACCTCCTAACCCTCTTATTAGGACCATTAACTCTATTCCTCTTAACTACAACATCATTACTAACAATCCGTAGCGTAACATCACCATCTAATTCACGTTATATTATTAACCTGTACACATCAACACGTAATAGAATAATAAATTATTTATTAAATTTAGTACCGGGATTCATGAATTTATCGTGGCATGAGTTTATGACGCAGGGGACGTTCTGGGAGAGGTATGGGTGTCTTTTGATTTATTGTATTGGTTTGAGGCCGGAGGAAATTTGCGCGATGGAGTTGAGGAGGGAGGATAGGGAGGTTATGTTTGGGGAGGGGGGGGTTGGGAGGTTTTTCGGGTTGGGGAGGTTGGAGGGGATGAGGGGGAGGGGGGAGGGGGAGGAAGGAGGTTGGGGTATACCTAATGATTTAATCGTTGCCGGTGGAGATGATTATGAAGGGGACGATGAGGTTGTGGAGACTGGGGTTATCGTTGGAGGGGAGAATCGAGGGGGGGAGGAGAGGGCGAGGGGCCCGCCGGATGCGCCGGATGTTGGGGAGGAGGGGGATATTTTTAATGATACGATTATACCTTTGGTTACGGAGAGAGCTATTAATATCGCTAATGATAGCGTTACGACGGCGATGACGCTTGCTTTTGGGGAGGTTAGTAGGCAGATAGAGCGTTGGGATTATAGCGTTAGGATGTTCTGGAGGGGGGTGGGGGGTTTGGGGTGGTTGAATTTGGGGACTGTGGGTTTGGGGTGGATGTGGAGGAGGTTTGAGGGGAGGATGTTGGAGGGGGGGGGGGAAGGGGTGGTGAGGGTTTTGGGAGAGGGGGTTAGGAGGGGGAGGGGGATGGTGAGGTTAGATGTGGGGGTCGTTTTGGCGGGGGTGGGAGCTTTGGGGTGGAGGGGTTGGAGGTTGGGGAAGGAGTGGGTGGAAAGACAGGAGCAAGAGTTGGAGAAGAAGCAGAAGAAGTGAGCAGCATTTTTATATTACAAAAAAACAAAAGGAACACATACACAGATTGCAGATTGTTGTACATACGACCGGCAGGCCTTACACTTGGGGGATTTTCCGCGGAATGTTGTGGGGACGTTGAACGTTTTGGAGCAATTCGCGCATGTCGCCGATTTCTTCTTCTTCTTCGAATTATTTTTATTAGTTGTTTTGGTGGATTGAGGTGTTGTGTGCTGAAGTTTGCGGAGGTATGCGACTACTTGTTTGGTGTTTTTGACGTCCAGGCTTTGGGAGGGGTTGTGTGCTTAAGGGAGCGAAGGTGTTCGACTACTGCTTCGGTGTCGGTGACGGTTGACGTCCACATCCTTAAGTGGGAGGGGACTAGCTTGGAGCAGTCCCAGAAGACACGGACACCGAGCGTTTGAAGCGAGCTAGGGATGGTTATCACCTGTAGCTCAGAGCAAAATTGGAAGGCAGAGTCGCCTAGTGCTCGAAGTTGTGTGTGGAGGAGGTCGACATTATCTAGACTGGAGCACATGAAGAAGGCGGCCTCACCAATCAATCTCAAAGAAGTCGGAAAAGATGCGGTATTCAACCCACGGCAGTCAGCGAAGGTATGACTACCGATGCTCTCAACGCCCTCGGGGATCTCCACAACGACGAGATTGACAGCGAATCTGCAAGCATCATTCCCGACCTTCGTAATATTCTGAAGGAAGACGACATCCTTTACGAGCGCAGGCCTCTCATGTTGAGCGTATATATTATATACGTCCTTTCCCCCGTGCAGCATCATCTGGCCGCTCTCTACCCTCCCCCCAACAAATTCATCAACGACCTTCAGCCACTTCTTCTCAACTTGTCGCATCTTCATCAAAATTTCAAATGGTAAAAACCCGACGAACAGTTTCCGCCACTTGTCCATCTTCATGAAATTGTTGAAGTGCTGAAGTCTGCGGAGATATCTGACTACTAATTTGGTGTCGTAGACGTCCATGCGGGAGAAGACTAGCTTGAAGCAGTTCTGGAAGACATCTTCACCAACCTTTTGAAGCGAGTCGGGGATGGTCATCGACTTTAGTTCTGAGCAATCTGCGAAGGCAAATTTGCTTATTTCTTGAAGTTGTGTTTGGAGGAGATCGACCTTTTCTAGACTGGAGCAACCAGCGAAGGATGCTTCACCAATTGATGATAACGACTTTGGGAACTTTACGTCTTTCAAACTACTGCATCCATCGAAGGAAGCAGTACCGATGCTCTCAATGCCCTTGGGGATCTCTACAACGACGAGATTGACGGCCCAGTAGCAGGCGCCATCTCCAACCTTCGTAATATTCAGAAGGAAGACAACCTGCTCTAAGAGCGAGTGCCTCTCCCTCAGAGCGTCAACTTCCTCATTACTTAAATCTCTTACATCATTTCCTCTGTGGACGATCATCTCGCCGTAAGGCTCATCTTCAAACTCAGTCAGTTTCTTCTCTACGACCTTTAGCCACTTCTTCTCAACTAGTCGCATCGTCACCAAGGTATCAACTGGAACAAACTCGACGAACAGTCGCCTGAAATCGTCTGTGTTCATAAAATCACTCCTTCCACCAGAAGCACCTGCAGGTGCAGCCTGGCCTTGCTGAGATCCATTTTGGGGAATCAAAAGGTTGGGTGAAGCGCGGGGAGAGATTGGAGGAGTAGAAGCATCTGAAGGCATGAGAACAGCAGGGGGGGAAACGTAGAGTAACGTAGCGTCGTTCGTTAGGAATCGACCCTATTATGCTTTTTTAGAATCGACCCTTTGCTTTTTTTGCTTTGTTCTGTTGCCTCTGTATATGCATTTTTTCCCTTCATAAAAAAGAATCAAGTTGAACAAGTATCGTATAAGCTTTATTTGAGCATGTCGCACGACAGTGAGGAGATTATTTCGCTTAGAAAACTTGTAGAGGCGCAGGCCAGTACGTTTAAGAAGCTTGAAGAGCAGGGGAGAAAGATCGAGGAGCAGGGGCAGACGATCAGGGAGCAGGGTCAGATGTTCGGGGATATGGGGCGCACGATCAGGGAGCAGAGAGAGAAGTAACAACAAACTACTAAATTCTAAAACTAGAATTTTAACTAGACTAAAAAGTCGTCCAAATCTGTGAACGCGTCGTCTCCTACAATGACCTCCTCCTCCTCCAACCACGCGTCTACCTTCTTGTTCCTGCTCCTGACGATCGCCATGTCCCTCTTCCTTCCTGGTTTCTTCTTCTCCTCCTGCAACGAGGGAAGTGACGAGTTAGAATTGCGCAACCGCCAAGTTCCCAGCTCACTTTACCCCTCACCTCCTCCTTCTTCCGCTTCTTCTTGTTGTTGTTGACCTTAAGGCCTCCTCCTTCCTTCAGCTTGTCAGCCGGCTCGAAGTCGTCCGCGAGCTTCAGGAAGTTCACGAACTTGCACTTTTTCACCGTTTTCGAAGGTTTCTTCGACGACTGCGGTAGCATTAGAATTTCGTGGCAAGGATATATATATATATTATACTGAACGGATATTGTCTCTCACCTTCTCCGCCTTCTGCACGATTCTCTTGACGGCGTTGACCAGGGCTTCGACTTTGACGCTGAGGGCCGTCCACTTCTTCCCTTCTTCTCCCTTGCACCACCTCCTGCAGCCAGCGATCAGGTCGCCTCGGATGGGACCGTCGAGGTTCTTCTTGAAGTTCAGGACTATTCCCGTTAAGCTCTTAATCAGCAGCTGCACGAAGAATGGGTTAGATACTACAGCAATCACCAGTCAGTAAGGTGCGAAGGAATGTTTCTCACCTCCTTTCCGTCCAAGGCCAGGAGCTGGGCGGGGAGGGTGTTCGACGAGTTCATCGGCGCGAGGAGGGAGTTGAGGAACGTGTAAGTGCTCGTCAGGGTCGAAGGGGTCAAGGAGGTTTGGGTGACGACGGTGTGGTTGATCGCTGCGGATAGGCAGTCGTGCCACGCCTCCGGAGATATGAACTTTATCTTTCGATCTTGAGAATCAACGTCCATGTCGTCTTCAATTTCTTCGTCGAGCGAAGATCCCCCTTTCCACCCCTTCCCGCCCTCATCGACCCACCACGTTACAATCCTCTCCACCGCCTGCGATTGAGTATGGGTTAGGGTTGCTCGATCGTTTACGTTTCCTTTTGTCGTTTACTCACCTCGCCCCCGACATACTTCAGAAGAGCTTCATCTTCCAACAACCCCATAACTTCGCATATAAGCTCCCCCGTGAGTCCGTACGTCCTTAGAATATCCAACAACTCGTCCCTGCCGGTGCCCTTCTTCAAACACTTGCAATAGCCCTTGAACATTCCAACGCTGCATCCGGTCAGGCTGGCGGCGAGTCGAGGAGCGAAGCGAAGCGACGAGTAAGAATAAAGTAGCGGTGATAGACAGTAGTGACTGTGCAACCGAGGACGGAGCAAAGGGCGAGCGCTCGCACTTCATTCTCATTCACTCCTCGTACACTCTCACCTCTCTCCTTCCAAATCAACCCTCAAGCTTTCTAACAGCTTCCCACCCTCCTCCGCCCCCAACTCCAAATTCTCCAAGTACTTGGCCCTGAAGTTCCTCAACCCTCCAATCGTCCCATCCAAAACTTCCTCCCTCGCCCTCCCCCCGCACATGTTTTCCATTGCCTCCTTGCTCCCCAAAACATCAAAACTGCGCAAGACGAGCCGAGGAGCAATGCGATGAGTTAGGACGAAGGCGACTGACGGCATTTCTAGACGTTTCTCACCTCTTCAGACTCCACCTCGAGCTCTCAACGATCTTGACCCAGTACTTCAAAACCCTCCAGTCAAAAACCTTCCCCAGCCACCTCCAATTTTCTACGGCATACTCCTCCAGCTCCGCCCTCGGCTCAACCTTAACCGTGAACATGCTAATAAAATCCTTCGCCCCCTCCTCCCCCCCCAACATTTCCTCCGTCTCAGCCACCTCCTTAAGCAGTACCTTCGATATCTCCTTCTCATCGCAATCAGTATCAAGCGACCAAAAATCCTTGAACCGACCAATTCCCCGAGAGACTTTGGGAGAGTATGAGGCGTCACCTCTGACGCCTCGGAGGTAATCCTTAACGTACTTTCTGTATTTTTCATCCCTGATAAACGAGAAATATGAAACCCCGAAAGGTGTTAAAAAGAACAACAAACGTTTGTTCGACTTATTATGTTTTCTGCATATAACCCCCCCTCCCCGTTATCCTCTTCCTCACCTTCTACATATTTTACCAACCAAGTACCTAACACCTAATTCATCTCCCCCCATTAATTTAGGTTCAAAGAATTTCCTCATCTCCAACGCTTCAAACGGCGTTTCGGAATTCATATTCCTCTCCACAGGTAAAGTTATCAAAAGGTTGTCTAAACAGGGTAAAAGAATTGACGGTGGAATGGGGTGAGAGGTGTAGAGTTTGTAATCGTTTATTATAGGAGGGTTGCATGGGGTAGTTTGGAGGATTGACATTGTGGGTTGGGTTTTTAGGAGGAGGTATTTGGAGGGGGAGGGGGGGAGGGGGGACAGGGAGGACGGGGAGATTAGCCGGAGGGAGAGGAGGGTGGAGAGGCAGGGGAAGGATTTTGGGAAGAGGAGGAGGGAGGTGCTGAGGGTTAGGGAGGGACGGGCGTGGAGGATTTCGAAATTAGAGTTGGGGGGGATTAGGCGGGAGAGGATGCGGGTCAAGGGGAGGGTGGGGAGTTTGAGAATTATTGACGGGTTGAGGTTGGAGAGCCAGAAGGAGACGGGAAGGGAAGGGGTGGAGGTGTATAGGGCGAGGACTTTGGGGAGGTGGCTGGAGGTCGAAGTTAGGCAAGGATGGTAGAGGTCTCCCTTCAGAACGTCGTCGTCAAGGGTTACTAATTTATTCTTGACCACTTCGAGTACTTCCTTCTTTGGTTTCTTCTTCAGAACTGCGTCGATGTGCACGATATTATACGACTTGACCGACTCGGGAGTGACGAACAGCTCTAGTTTAACGTCATCCCTGAGTGTTTGTAGTGTGTTTGTGTGAGCAGGTCAGTTCGCCTTCTCTAAGTTGTAAAGACTTTCTTCCCTTTCTTCTCCTCTCACCTCGTCAAACAATACTCCGTAGTCTTCTCCTCCATCACCCCGGCCTCCACCAACCTATTCTGCACCTCGTAGAACGTGAGGCTATCATCCAACTGATGGAACCATTTTTTCTTGACTGCCTTCTGGAACAGCTTCGACTCGTAGTATGTTTTGTCAGGGAGGGACTCGAACGCTAACTGAGGGATTATAGGGCTCAAGGTTGAGATAAGCAGTTGATTCACAGAACGGGATAAGGAAGGGGCTGACAGGAGGTGAACCGTCAAGTTCTTTAGGGAAGAGGGCGGGAAGGTGTAGTCCGTTTCAGTCGTTACGTAATTGGGATCGGCAGTGAAAGGAGTGCTGCTTGTCAACGATTTTACAGTAGAAGGGGAGATATGGTAGCCGGGAAAACCGTAGTACTGCAAGTGGAGGGTTAAGTATATATTTGTTACATGATAGTGTAGTGAAGCCTCGGCTGTAGTTGAAGGGTTGGCGTGGAGGAATTCAGAGAGGTTGAGAGGGCAGGAGGAAGAGGTTAAATACTGGATCAGTATTGGTGGAAATGGAGGAGCAGGGTTGAGAGAGTTGGCAGCGTCCATATTATGGACCATATTATGGAAGCGGCAGTGATTTGTGAATGTCTGTGTGTCTGTGTGTGTCTGTGTGTGTCTGTGTGTGTCTGTGTCCGTCCTTACGTCCGTGTAGAAGCAGCGATACTAGCTTAGCACACGTGTTTACGGCTTATTTAAAGCGTACAGTGTACTGTGACAGTGTACTGTGTGTCTAGGAGTTGAAAAGAGGTACACTTTTGCGGCGGCAGCTATAGCCGATGTAGAACTGGCTAAATACACAATTAACGCAACGACAGCAGTACAGTGAATAGAGTTGATGAAAAGTGGTGGCTATGTATATGGATCAGAAATTCACGACTGTAGCGAGCGGGCGTGGACAGTTGTTTGACGACGGGCTGGGCAATGCCTGGGAAATTATGATTTTATTTTCTCTCCTTTAATTTTTAATACGGTTGTGCTCCGGGTTTTAGTTATTTTTTTTTCTCCCGTAACATTACATTGATTGATCGACCAAAAGTGGCTGGCAGTTTGCGTCTGAAAAGTGAAGCCCCTTGTGCTTTCTTCTACCCTGTAAACACACACCCGTCAGCAAGAAGC
Organism: Triparma strigata; assembly: GCA_030267945.1. NCBI lineage: Eukaryota > Bolidophyceae > Parmales > Triparmaceae > Triparma > Triparma strigata. The sequence goes on along the minus strand of BRXY01000369.1, from coordinate 8,073 downwards.
CTTGGCAGCACGACAGGCAAAACAAAATGATAGGGAGATATACGAGTCTGGTGTTCGATCCAACAGAATGTAATGCAACACCCATCGTGATGGGCAGCGACGACGAGAGCGCCCCACCCGATGTCACTGATAATAAATGGAACGATGAATCAGTTACAGGCAGGCCGGGAGTTGCTGAAGAAGATGCCGCGAAGCATGGAATCAACGTGGTGTGGTTTTCTTGCAATAAAGATGGCTGCGACTTCAAGGCAAAGCAAGCAGGCAACCTCAAACGACACAAGCTTGTTCATAATATTGGCGTTCGATGGCACCGCTGCGATCAAGAAGGCTGCGACTACAAGGCAAAGGGAGCAGGCAGTATAAAAACACACAAACAGAACGTTCATGATATTGACGTCCGATGGAATCACTGCGATCAAGACAGTTGCGCCTACAAGGCAAAGCAAGCAGGCACCCTCAAACTACACAAAGCAAATGTTCATGATATTGACGTTCGATGGTTCCCTTGCGATCAAGACGGCTGCTCCTACAAGGCAAAGAAAGCAGGCAACCTCAAACGCCACAAACGAAACATTCATGATATTGGCGTCAGTTGGGTCCCCTGCTCACAAGATGGCTGCTCCTACAAGGCGAAGCAAGCAGGTAGCATCAAACAACACAAAGCAGGAGTTCATGATATTGGCGTTGAATGGTACCACTGTGATCAAGACGGCTGCTCCTACAAGGCAAAGCGCGCATTTCTCATCAAAATACACAAACAGATGATTCACGATATTGACATTCGTTGGTTCCCTTGTGATCAAGACGGGTGCGAATTCAAGGCGAAGACGAAAGCTCATCTTAAACAGCACAAGCAGTTCGTTCATGATATTGACGTCCGATGGTATAAGTGCGATGAAGAAGGATGCGAGTATAATGCTAAGGAAGCAAGACACTTGAAACGACACAAACAAAGACATTACCGGAACGATCACAAGTAATGTAATAAGGGAACGTATTTAATTTTTTAATACAATGTGTTTTCCTTCCCCTTCCCCCCTGTGTTGTTCTAAAAAATTCTAAAAAAACACTACACTCTCTCATCACCGAAAAATTCCCCGACCTGTTCCCAACCTTTCCTGTCCATGATAACCCACTCGTTCCTCAGAACGCTCCAAACGTTAACGGCCTTTACAGGTAGACAGTGTATCCATGATACGTTAGCAGCCGCTTTTAAAAACTAATAAAAAACGCGCATGTGTGGAATAGTGTTAGTTTAAAATAAAACTCTTCTTTAAAATAACATATATAAACACTCACCTTCGATCTCATAACCCTCTCCTCCTCACTCTCAACCTCCCCCAAAAGCACCAACATCAACCCCTGCCTAGGTCTCCCTTTAACATACTTCAAATACTCGTCATTAAAAATATTAGAAAAACCTTCAACTACATATTTAGTTTTCGTAGCTTCTTCAGAGGAGTAGAAAGTTTCGACGACTTTTAAACGGTTGAGACGGTATTTAGAGGAGAGGGATATTCTTGTTGATTTGTGGACGACTTTTTTGTTTAGTTTCGTGTTACCGTAATCCTTAAAACAAACGGAAGCGATGGTTAGAGTATCCTTTTTTTTACAAACGAATTTACAGATTCTCACCTGTATAACCCCTTTAGGACCATGAGTTTTAACCCCCCCTCTACTCCCCGCTCTTCTTTTATTCCCTTGTCTAGCTCTCCCGGTCCCTTTCTGCGCGTGTGGTTTCCTTCCACTCCCAGATTTATCGGCGTAGCTTTTAGTTATTGCGGTTCGTTTGCCGCGGTAGAGACGACGGAGGTGGACGAAGGTGCGGTGGAGGAGGTCGAGGCGGATGGGGGAGGGGAGGGTTAGGGAGGGGAAAGGGGTTAAGGGGAGGGAGGAGGGGGGGGGGAGGGAAGGGTGGAAGGAGACGGGGAGGAGGGTTGGGGGGGGGAGGGTGGAGGGGAGGAGGAGGTCGGACTGAGGGAAGGGGGGGGGGGGGGTTTAGTCATTTTATCTTATAAATGCTGCTTTGCGGTTTTACCCTTCTCACCTCTTTAACGTTATACTTCTCCAAGAACAATTTGCACTTTGTCGCTCCCCACACGTCCCCCTTCTCAATTTGTATTTTCGGATCGTCTTCAGGCGGAGGAGGAGGCTTCGTCAACAGACGTAACGTCTGCGGGTCGAGGTTCAGGTTCTGAGGGAGGTGGGACGGCAGGGAGGAGAGAGGGCGGGACGTGAGGGAGAGCCGGGAGAGGGACTTTGTTAGGGCGTGGGCGTGCATGGCATGGTTTAGGAGCCTAGGACCTAGGAGTGACATTTTTTAGATGCTGCTGCTGATGCTGCTGCTGTTGAAAGGCAAGACAACACCATTTATAATGGGTAAAGGGTTAGCAAACGACAATAACGAGTTCCGACTCCAAGGTTGCCACTCAGTTTGTAAGCGTCTTCAATGAACGCCGTCCTCCTTATAGAAGCAGATGATGTCTATGATATCGCTCTTCGTTTCGAGATAACGCTTCTAAAATATTCCTCGACTTTACTCCCCCGCCAGGGTGACCCTTACTTCCAGTTGACGATGTGTAAAATATTACGTTATCGGAAGACGACGAGACACACTGAGATGCAACTGAGACACTTATTGTGCTCGCACATATTCGCATGAGAAGTGTTCGCATGGAGCATGTTCTGTATGCTGCGATGGCTGAGTAATATGCCCGGCACGGTCACGATCAGTCTTTTAGTCTGCAAATAGACACTTTTTGCAGAGTTTGCGTTGATATTCATTGTTTTTATTGTAGCCAACGCGTACAATATTATATTAATGTTGCGATGAGAAGCATTAACTGACCTATACTATGCGTAAAAATGGATATAATGCCCAATAATCGATAGACCACAGCTTTTACATAAACCTCTGGCATCAACCCTAACCCTTAAACCAGACTTATCTCGCAATAATTATAAGACGCGACACATCTGAATAAGCCAGAAGTGGCCCCAAATGCTTTCTAAGTTCTCTTATGTCCTCCGTCCATCCCTTCTGCGGACTATAAATCCTTTAAAGGAACCTTTAAAGAGTCCAAGCCTTTCCGTGCTCCTCCCTCCTCCCTCCACATCAATAATAAAAAGGTACGGCTATCTCACCGCTATCGTCACTTATACTGCACGCCGTAACGTGTAAGAAGCGATGCAATTACAAGTGACGAGACTATGAAACATCGAACGTTCATAAGTGAGGACACAAACAACAATGAGAAAGCAAGGGTCGCAGCAGGTGGACGGTGGTGGAGGTTGGGGTGGAGGTGGTACCTCGCCTACCTCGACTTCGCTCGATACCGACGACCCCCACACAAAAATACAAATAATAATAATACAACTAACAGAACCGCACTACTAAAATCCATCCAAACAGATCCTACGTAACCTTCCCTAGCAGTTTCTCTCAATTTTTCTCCACCTTCCTCGGCTCCTCCTCCGCCCTCCGCGTCCGAAACATAAAAGTAAAGTTCTTCCAACGTCTCCGCACCTCCCGCGAGCGTCTCCGTACCTCCCGAACCCGTCTCTCAACCTCCCTAAAATCAACCCGAACCCGTCTCCGTCGTTTAAAATACTCCAAAACAATATCCCTAAACCTCCCAGAAACAGCGTTACTAAACCCCTCCTTAGGTTCAGGTTGGTTCGACTTAACAGGCGCCCCTCTAACAACCCTCTCCCTAACAAACCGTTACTTAACCCCTTGGGAAAGTGAAGCTACAAAAAAGACTCTCTTTGAATTCATTAAATGGCAGTTCGAACGTTACGTTTCAACATCCGATTCAATGTTGATTCCTTCGGATAATGATTTACCTTTAAAAAAAATAGAATTAATAGGAGGGAAGAGAGTTACGTGGTTAGGTCATTCTTCATGTATATTCACTCTATCATCTTCTTCAAATGATATGAATATATTAACCGATCCCCATTTCACCTCCCGAGCATCTCCAATAAATGGTTTAGGACCGAAACGTTATCGTAACGCTTGTCCTATTGATTCTAATAATTTTATGGAGGTTGTTGAAAATTTAGATGTTGTTGTTATTAGTCATGATCATTATGATCATTTAGACATTCCTACAATAAAAGCGATCGAGAAAGAGAAGGAGGGTGTTCAATATTTCGTGCCGAAGGGGTGTAAGAGGATTTTGGTTGGGGGAGGGGTTGAGGGGAGGAGGGTTAAGGAAATGGGATGGTGGGAGGAGGAGGTGAGTTATTATTGATGGAGTTTTTAATTTATGAGGAAGGGGGAGGAATATGACACATCACATGTTAGACAGGAATATAATTATAAGGAAAGCTACGTTATTCTCACCCTTCAAAAAATCGTTTTATCATCTTTTCGTTTCGAACAACAACAACAGGTTTACAAAGGCGTAAAGTTCACATGCTCTCCCGCGCAGCACTGGGGTTCCCGTACACCTTGGGATCGTAATAAACGTCTCTGGTGCGGTTGGGTAATGACGAGTCCAGACGCTAGCAGCTATTATTATAGTGGGGACACGGGACTGCCGACGAGATTCCCGCTTTTTGAAATGATTGGGGATAGGCTCGGACCGTTTGAGATCGCGGCTATACCGATTGGAGGTGAGAGGCTAAATAATTAAGAAAATAAGAATGAGAACGAGAACGACCCGAACGACGTTCGGAACGCGATAGTGGCGTGAGGTTGACGTGAACGATTTAAGCTCTGACCCCAAAATCGCTCCGCACCCTCTCCTTAGCTTACAAGCCCCGTTGGTTCATGTCAAGTCAGCACTGCGATCCTGCCGGTGCTGTCGCAATACACAAGGCCGTGCGTTCTAGGAGGACCGTCGCCGTGCACTGGGGGACCTTCCCGCTTGCGGATGAAGGGTGGGATGAACCTAGGAAGGACCTTGATATGGCGTGTAAGGATGCTGGGGTTTGTAGGGAGACGGAGTTCGTTACGTTAGACCATGGGGAGGGGATCGACGCTAAGGAGGAAGAGTTCGATGAGGAGGGCTTGGACGTTTATGATTTCGTTTCGGACTTTGATGAGGAGGATTTAGAGGAGGAGGAATTTGAGGAGGAGGAGGAGGAGATGCACCATAACAATTAGAATAAAATTTATTATAAGAAATTATCATCCATTCATATCAATCTTATCAATCACAAATCTCAGCGTCCTTTAGGACACAGGTTGCGATGTGGTCAATTTCGCATATTTCCTTCCCGCACGGATGTTCACCGCACAATTCACACTTCTTGTCGTCTCGATTGCAGATGTTAAAATACTTTTGCTTGCAAATTGCACACTTATGGATAGCTGTGCATACTTCACAGATATCGCACTCATCGCAGCACAAGCGGCAATCTAAACAAATAAATCCTTCGCATCCTCCACAAAAGTTACATTCATCACAGTCTTCACAAAACCAAGTAATACAGGTATCGCAAAAGACACCATCTTTGCATTCGTCGCAAAAAAATCCGCTGCACTCAGAACAAATCATGACAGGCCCGCAATCGTCACATAACTTCAGATTGCATTCATCACAATATCTGAGACTGTCATCGCAGGTTTCACAAATAAATCCATTGCACCCTCTGCAAAGGTCGATTGAGTTACATTTCTCAGAATCCCTTGGACTACAGCAGTACCACAAACCGCAATCCAGACAGGGGACGACCCTAGGACAATCTCCACTCTGACATGTTACCTTTCTGCATGTAGCGCACGGCGGGAATCCAGGGGTCCTATCTAGGGTCCTGAGCTGCGAACGCAAAACATTGGATAAAGCATTGCTGAAAAAGTCACAGCAACCCTAACAGATGTCGTCGCGGAGCTGCTTCATGACTTTGTTCCATGGTTTATCCCAACTATCATCCTTAATGCCGCCACCATTTTTGAAGCCTGGGACGGCGAAGCGGATTTTATGGGAGATCGTATTCGTCGGCGTCAGAAACGGCAGTGAAAAAAGGTTAACTCGCTGCCTCACCTCAAGTTGACGACTTCCAGGCTCGGGACTCCTTTGTTACCGGAGAGCATTGAGGAGATGAGAGGCTGTATGGCGTTGAAAGAAAGCGTGGTGATCGGACCCTTCGCCTTCCGCTCGGGCCCGAACTCTGATTTGAGGTCAAGAACCTTAAGTTTCATTGAACCTTTAAGAGGTTTCAATCCAGCGCCTGTGATGTTTAAGCAGCCCTTTAGGGAGATCGAGACGGTGTGCTCGCGCGAGTTTACTCACTGGAGGAAAGATGAGAGCATTACGTCAGTGATTATGGTGGCAGGGCCGTAAAGCTCAAAGGACTGTGTAGATTTTTCCCATCGACGACTGACAGGGAAAGAGATATCGCGCCAATGAAACGTGTCGCTGTTCACTATTTTGCGAAGGCGTTTACTCGTCAATACATAAGCTTTGACGGCATTGATTATCGAGATGAACCTGAGGCATTTTGCTTACGCCTCGTCGACTTGGGAGCCCGTAATAAGGGATTTGTTAAAAGATGAAATCTACAGCTGGACAAATTCCTGGAGACGTCATAATTTGTGCCTGATTACGATCTCTCTTCGATCATCGATTCATCAAGCATTAAGAACACTAAATTATCCCCCCAGGCACATCTCTCCACAGTCAATCTCGTCTAGAACCTTCAAATTTAAAGCCCCTCATCTCACTCGAATCAGTCCAATTTTATCCTCACAATATTAACTATGTCTCTGCTTCAATGCACGCCTGCGGCCCCTACCTTCCTCTCCTATTTCCACGTTCTTTTAATTGCTGCGTCATACGTTCTCTGTTTGTACGTTTTCGTCCCGAAAGATGTTAGATCTCTACCAAGATCGTCGCCTTTGCAAATTAAGTCCAGGTGAGAAAGGAAGAGATTTTTATGAAACGCGAGTTTCGAACGTTCAAGAACACAGGGTCTCTTACATGTATTCGACGACGCTGCTCGACGCAGGATGAAGGCAGTAAGCGTGACGACGTTCTTCATCGTATTCATATATTTCCCTTTAACTTTCTGCTCTCGCTCCGATGAAAAGCTCGGAGGAGTTTCTCCACGCATATTCACGTCTTACCTTTACTTGACTTTCCTACCGCCTACGCCTCTACCGCTCTTCCACACTATGCTGTTATTCTTGGGACCTTTATCAAATTTGATTCTCTCCGCATCCCAGCTTCTAAAAACTGCCTCCCCCACCCGAGGATGGAAGCTTCGACAGGCCCTCCACCACGTCCTCGTCGAAGAGCATAACATGCCCGACACGATTGATTTGAGGAAGTGGAGTATTGATTCGTTGAGGAATTTGGTTATTGCGCCGTTTACGGAGGAGCTTATTTACAGGTCAAGCCTTATACCTTATTTGCTACAGTTGGGATATAAGCCTGTGCACGTAGGTGAGAGTATGACGACGAGGAACTTGTTTGTGCGGAATAGGATTGTTATGACAATCCATTCGAGCTGTGGGGGATTCTAAATATATTTTTACAACCATAACTAACATTGTTAATTCGGAATTGATGCTCGCGTTGCAGTCTTCGTCGCGCCTGTATTCTTCGGCTTTGCGCACGTTCACCACGCATACAATCAGATTAAGCAGGGACACAGGATGAAGGAAGTGCTCCTGGTTACAGCCTTCCAGTTCACGTACACTAGTCTCTTCGGAGCGTATGCAACATACGCCTGCCTTGTATGGGGGGATGTGCTTGGGGTGGTTTTTATACATAGTTTCTGCAACTTCATGGGACTGCCGAGCTTCACTTTCATGCAGAGGGGGGACAGAGTTTACGAAAAGAGGTGGATAGTCATGGTGGCGTTTGTTGTAGGGTTGGTCGGATTCATTTCTCTGTTTTGGGTTTTCGAGATGAAGTAGAGATTTATGAGAGTTTTTTTTTGATACAAGAAATACGATGTTGAAAAAGTTGAGAAATAAATATAGAGTTGAAACGTGTTTTTTTAATTTTAAAATGATACGTTCTGTTAGGGTTATGGTTATGGTTATGGTTATGGTTATGGTTATGGTTATGGTTATTGTTATGGTTATGGTTATGGTTATGGTTATGGTTATGGTTATGG